>MJUU01020046.1:4352-14793 GCA_002080025.1 Modiolus philippinarum
AGTCCAACCATTTAAACGTAACATGTCGTTTTTTCAAAGCAGAAGGCATGGATATTGACAAAATAATTTAAAATGTGGGAGTAAATGAACACAAGCAATACTAGAACAAATGTATACATGTCTGTAACGTGCAATGACCCCCCCCCCAAAAAAAAAAAAGAAAAAAAAGAATGAACGTATTGCCGTTGTTCCTCGACAAAAATGCCCTTGGTGCATGAAATATTTATAAAGCGGTCGGTTGATGTTTACAAACTGCGTACGTTATGTGCATAGACAATGTTTTTGCCACGATTAACCGTCATCGGAACAAATGAAACACGAGGTGTTTATATCAAGAATTTCTTGAAACCTGTTCGGCATTGAAGACTAAATGAAATAATAAAAAGAAATATATTGCTCAGTATGCTTTTAACCAAGTTACAAATACTGAAGATGGAGTTGTCTGGATTTTCCCTTAATTTAACATTAGGACTATTTTTTTCTTTGTTTAAAAGCTTGGAAGACATATCAAGAATTTTTATGAAAACTCGTCAGGTGTCTTGATTCGATCTATAGAAGACATTCATAAAATAAAATGTGGGTCCGTATTCAAAATTCTTTAAGCCATTGAATGGAGAAAATAAAAAAAAGTCCGAAATCTGACACAAATTAAAAATGTGACTAGTGAGCCCCCTTAACTCAACAATGAAATAGACATATTTCTATATTAAATGGAATATGTACTGAAATATCGATCTGATGCATGGACTTATCTATTTGAATAAAACAATAATATACGTATGTATACGTGCCCATTTATTAAACAGGAACATAATCTTGCGAATTTTCCTTTATAAAAACAGATAATTGATTGACGTACAGATTAAGGCCTTTTATTCGATAGGTGAATGTCAATTAAATTGCATATGATCGGCGTACGATTGATTGACAGGTAACACCCAGACCGTGCACATTGTTTGATTAGGCCGTTTTATGAAACGCGCAGGTGTTTCGAATTTCGCTGTATAATTACTATGACTTTTATTTGCTCGTACTTGTTACTAAAACAAGTCTTCTTTGATGAGGTAATAACATAATTACCGAACAGATTTGTCAAGGGCCGAAGTCTATAAGACAAAAAGACAAATCATGTTGAAACCATCGCTATGGTACTGACTTAGTACAGGCAAAATGGTGGGTTAAACACATGGCATGCCAAACCTCCCCTCCATTGCGGAAGTATCCGATTGCAACTTCGATAACAATTTTGCTATTGAAAGGTCGTAGACAGTTGAAGGAAACGATCATCCCAGAACTTAGTAAAAAAGAATCTTGAAACGGAAACTCGACTTGACCGAAACTTCACATTTTCAACAGAACCTCTTAAATGATCGTACGAAACAGAATTATTTTTGAAGCCTTGATTAATAAGAGATAATCATGGAGATAACTTTGTCTAATGGGAAAGTATTATTTGCACAAGCTCTGGAGTAACGAATCAACTGTGAAACATACACTCTGTAGCAGAATAAGCTGGAATATTACTGTCCATTTAGAGAAATTAATGATTTTGAAATCAAAATCGTCCCTTTTGTCGTGAATTTTAGTACTGAGATGACCACTTTCGTCAAATTCGAGATGTCCAAAAAATGATGTAGATCGTTTCCCTTATCTTTAGTTCTGGCGGATACCTTCTGAATGGACCAAAAAAATGATGGAAAAACATCATCAATATATCTTTTAGTGATATTGAAGGGGATCTAGCATCTTTTATTTTATGATCTTTTAAAAGTCTGTGAAGAAATTCAGTCTCGAAAGAATATAAAAACAAGACTTTGAGTAGAGGAGCGCAATTAGTGCCCATTAGTATGCCAACCTGCTGTTGATAAATAGCACCTATATTAAATTTGTTTAAATATCAAATGGAGCATTTGGTTAATGTCAAATGGAGCATTTGGTTGCAATGGAAATAATACCAAAAACCTGAATTTTTTTGCTGCAAGTTATACTTTGATTTCAGCCAAAAATATGAATTGATTTATTATTGGAATCTCTACACTTTCCTCAACTAGGCTAAGCATACTGAACCGAACTGAATCAATTATACGTGAACTCAACCGCTAGTCAACTCAAAACCATTCAGTGAACTCAGCTCATTTGTATAATGATTGGAAAAACAGCAATTCTTCATTTTATCAAATACAAAACTACTTATTTATAATGTTTAAGGCAACAGAAAATTTAGAAGAAAAATCGTATTTTAGAAAAAGAAATAATAACAACAACGATATCAATAAAAATAATTCTAGTAAGACGACATAGGGAGCTGGGATTATCATAATGTTGTGAGAGAACTTAAATAACACAGCTCCACAACAAAACATCTACTGCTATCTTATATTTATATTGTTTATATAAAAGTGGATAAAGCGTTGATTGTATGCAGTTTATATGTTGTTGAAAACTTTTTGGTTACTTTTCAGTTGTTAAAGTTTTCCATTTGAATTGTCTTCCGGAATTGTTGCTTCAATCTATATTCGTAAAATTAGATCTGAATCTGTTCGATGTTTTTTAAATGGCATATGAGAGTATTAAAGTTTATTTTTGCATATTTTGCGTGATTGATATGATTGTTGTTTAATATATAAATTGTGTAGAGATATAGAATGAGAGAGATCAACATCTTTCCACAATACTTCTGTATTTTGTTTGCCATTCTGTCCTTGTTGTTAGCTGTCTCACACTGTAACTGTAATTGTTTTTCTCACTTCTTTAACTCAATAATAATTGCTTTATCACATCATAACAAGTAGCAAGAGAGACACTTTGATATGAAAAAAGTTAATTGTCGTCACAATTTACACCAGAAAACGGTTCTTCGTGACAAAATGACTGGGCTGCATAATTTTTGTCTAGATTGGAAGTGAAATGTTGAATAAAACTATCATTTAAAAGACATAAAAATAAAATAAAAATAAATTTAAAAAAGCGGGATAATGCAAGAAAAGAAGAAATTGTTCCATGGATAAAATTCTTGTGACTTTAAGAAAGTGAAAAATTGTGTTACTTTGTCAATTAAACAAAGTAATATGGGTAAAATTCATATCAATTTAATTTAAAATAATAACAAAATAATAATTTGATAAAAAGAAGTAAATACATGTAAATGAGATGAAATTAAAATATTTTAACCTTATTATTTAAAAACTACTCAATAAGCAACCAATTGCTTTGTACAAAAGCAAATACATTCAGGCCACATATCATCTTCAGCCCATAAACATGCACAGATATACATACGTGTGTATTTTTGCATACGTATGTAAAAATACATAGATGTGCAAATACTGCATGTAAATGCAAATACAGTGATACGTATGTAAATAGACCATATCCAAGTTCATGGTCTGCACTCCATTATTTATACATTTGGACTGATCCCGATGTGGACATAAACTGGTTCCCTATTCCTTGTTGTAATGAGCACTAAGGAAAACAGAAATATTCTGGTATGAATTTCTCAAAAACAGAATTGTTTCTGGGAAAATCAAAGTTGTTACCATATGAAGCTAGAGGAGGAAAATATTTTGGAACATTTCATTAGATATATGCTCAAAGGAAATAAAATATTTCTGTCAATGACAGGCAACTGATTTCATGGTTCTTTAGTAAAATAAATGATAGTATAAAAGAAAATATTTTTATATCAGATGATTTCTGAGATCCATTAATCAGTAAAAAATCACAAAAGATTAATTTAACTAAATATGTGTGAATACAACACCTACTTTGAAGTTTTGAATAGTTGTGGTTGTCCACACTCAAGAAAGATAACTCTTACAAAGTGATAAATTAGGGAGTGCAAACCAGATCATACCATGAACCTGGATATCACCTATTTGCACCATGTGCAAATTTACATTACTTCCCGACCAGATATAAATTTTAATGTCTAAATTTACCTAAGCCCCATTTACATGCACAAGATTTACACCAGTATGTAAAGTTACATGTGTGAAAAATAACACCAGTATGTAAAAGTATTTTTGCTATGCGTTTACATGCATTTTATCTGACGTGTGGGTATCAATTTAAAAAGCAAGTTACAAGAAGTAAAAAGGACCGAAAAACATGTAAAAAATAAAAAGTTTTCATTAGGTCTTGGAAATTTATATAATGATGGAAAAACATAAAGTTGCATTGTATCTTCTCATTTTTTCCCATTCAGAGTCCAATTTCTCTTTTAATAGGCCAAAAAAGCAAAATTAGACAAAATCGGCAGAGAAGTATGAATTTTATAGGAATAACAGTTCATTGTGAGTGCGTCAGTTTCTTGGTTCCATTGAAGTTACAAGGTCCTTTTCTTCCGTTTCATAGACAGAAACAGTATTGTGCATTTTTAAGTTTGCGTTTACATGCGCAAAATATATACCATGTAAATTTACACATGTGCAAATATACATTTACACTTGCCCTTGACCTCGTGCAAATTTACACCCTTTGTTAAACACGTGAACAGTTGCGTTTACATTCAGTATTTGCACTCTAGTGCAAATTGCATACCTATGTACAAATACACAAGGGTGTAAAATTGTGCATGTAAATGAGGCTATAGATTTCTGAATTATTTTTTGCGAATGTAAATGCAACTCTAAAGATACATAGGGGTTGGTTTTAGCTTCTAGCAGTCAGGGGGAAGTGTAAGCAATTTGTGAGAATATTTTCACGCCTAGAAAATTTGCTTATACACAAAAAAAATGAACAAACTAATTATAATGAATATTTAATAATTTTGTTGAAAAGCATTTCTCTCGTACATGGATTTTTTCGGAGCTGACTTTTGCTGTGATTGTGTAGGTCATCTATTCTTGCACTTTTTATATCATTTTTGATTTGGTCTTTGAAAAGTTTCGATGAGATCTTCATTGAAGAAACGTAAGTTGTCGAAATTGCCATCTGAGGAAACTAATCTTGGCTTATTATCTAGGTCATAAATGTAATTTGTTTTCTCTCATGTTTAATACGACTTAAGGTTGGTGGATTTCCAAATATTATGATCAAATTTAGCCTGAAAGACCTATTCAAGCAATAACAGTACATTATTTGAATATCAAGGTGCGTCAGTTGTAGATGCAGTTTACGCGGAGCCTGTAAACGATTAATTTTGACCGTCAAATCAACTAAAAACTAATGTTTGTAACTCTAATTTTAATTGGATGGCGTCAGAATTTTGGGTGTAAAATCTACGATTTACCGTCGGAACCAATAGCAACGGAATGGAGTAGACGCACACCAAACTTCCTGTCATTTAAATATCGATTTTGAATGTTTTTTTTCGGATTTGCTTTAGAATAGAGATAACCAAACTGTATTTTAGGATTTTCAGGTGTAAATCTAAAATTTACCCCCTCGGACCCTAAAATACAGTATGGTTATCTCTTAATTGACGCCCCTGGACATTCAAATAATGTACTGTTATTGCGATTCTAATACATTTTTATGATTCCAAGTCTTAATTACATTCAAAATAATTGTAAGTGGACAAGGAACCAGTCTAGACAGGGAACCTGTTTTCTCCAAGGAACGTACATAATTTAATTTTAATTTAATTTTTTTATTTTAAACAATATTTTATTCAGCATATAATCTGAATGGGATTAGGCAACAGGCAGAGCCTATATAAGCCTTCTCCCTAAATACAAGGTACAAATTAATACACATATTACAGAAAACATACTATAAATAACAACACATTAAGCTAATAGTAGTGAATATCTTAATAAAAGAAACACTATCAGGGTTAATATATATCTTTGAATATAAATTATTAAATTCTGTCTAGACTGATAGTTTTGTAGAGCTGCAAAGTCAGAGGCTTGCAACATGCTCTGCAGCTCTACAAGACTAGTGGTTTTCCAAACAGACATCCAAGTAATAAATCTTATATTTTTCAGGAGCCCTGAGGATGTAGTTGGGCGTTTTATCTGGATTGATATACCTGATGAGTTGCAAAGTCAGAGGCATACAGCATGCTTTGCAGCTCCACAAGTATAGCAGCAATCCAGATCAAAACAACATCCCCAAGGCATCCTTATAACTATTACATTATAACATATAAAATGAGTATACTAGTCTTGAGAATACTATATATAAGAGAGATAAGTACTATGTGACCCCTAGATGCTTTGTTTTTGGTCGTTTTAACCTGGATATGGGATGTTGTCTCCTTGACATTTACCCCATTTTCTTTCTTTTTCATATGTGTAACACCTAAATATTCGTGTACCTAGAAGAAAAATAAGAGGCTAAATCATTTATCATATTTACTGTGAATTAAATTTGTGATGAATATCAACCAAAAATTATATATCATAAAGATAAAGAATAACTTAAGAAGAGAAAATCTCAAATAGCAGAAAAGAAAACTCTTGAAAATAGTAAGAGGAGATTTGTGAAGAAAATTTTGTATATAAAATAAGAGAAATATACAAGCAAATTTTATTTTCAACAAAAAGTAAATGAACTAAAAAAAGTAGAGTTGAAATGGTTTTGATAAGAAAATGAAGCACGTACATAATGCAATTGACAGTCAGTTTTGACCTATCAAATGGTGTTTGTGTGTTACATAGATCATAAATCTACATGTTGCATTAGAATTATTTTTCCTTCATGACTTTAATATTTTCTTTTTGTTAATGTTACAGTCATTTTAGAGTTAGCGCGACCAGTCTGACTAGTAGACAAGAAAAAAGACTTCTACTTTACCGAGTATGCTAATGATGATTTATCATTAGTTTTTGTCCTTTATTTAACATCAATAGAAACTTATTTAGTAACGCTTCATATGCCACAAAACTGTCGCGTTTGGTTTACTAATCCAATCAAGCTATTGTGAATGTAATTAAAGACCATGTTATGACTAGAGGGAACATCCAAATTATTTAAGGAATATCTGAAATTTTTGAACAAGTTATACGATATGACATGGTTTTGGTATGTTTATAGCACCGCTTTAACGAATTTAAATATTTATTGCACGGAAAACGAACAGCGTTTTGAGTGCAATAAATATTTTAATGTGTAAGGCGGTGCTATATATGATTTGTAATATGACCAATGAAAAACGTTTTACCGACAGTACTGATTATGACAGGTAACATGCAATTAGCACGTGATAGAGAGCATGTACAGATGGATCGTTTCGGGTTATAAAATAATAAGTGTTTTATTTTTCAATTATAAACGTATATTTCTCTTTATTTTATTTGTTATATTTTCAGAAATTGTAGCCACCGTGGCTGCAAAAACAAGAATTTAAAGAAATAGACTTTCGCACTGGTAGATACGTAGAGGTGCGGAGATTTGACACCCTTATCTGGAATAAAATCTTTATGAATTCTTGCAAAATTTAGCCACAAATAAGATAAAAACTGAAAAAATGATGGACTTCTTTTTTCTGGAACTCCCTTGACCCCCTCGCACCAGTTTATGAAGTATAGACTTGCCAATGCCTACTATATCGCTTGGATAAATGGTATTTTTTTGTGTTTCCATCAGAATAGAATGTGGATCCAGAAATCACACTAGAATAGTTTGAACTTACCATTAATTGAGTTTGCTATTGAAATAAATAAACTGCAATGTCGCTAACGTCGATTTATTGTACATATACCGGAAAGGGGGTTAATCTGTCGCAATAATTGAATGGTATAAAGGCACAGTCGTTTGCTTTCGGAATAACTTGTTACAACAGTGGTCTATTGACCCTCATTTCCGGTTTTCTTTGTATTTTTTCGAGTCAGTTCTCGTCATGTAATTCGTGGAAAGGCGCGGAGCTTCAACTTTGCATTTATTTGCATAATAGCGTTGTACTGTTTCTAGCACTTCCCATTCCCATAAGGTTCAATGTGTTCTGTGAAGCGAGATTTTTATATAGTGCAATAACATAAAAGCCTGTAATATAATACTCTGTTGAAGCATTGCCCTCCATTTTATCAGTAAGATCAAAGGATTCATATTACAACCCCTTTATAAACAGTAAAGCGGTTTATGAAGGGATAAAAAAATCGCATTCAATTGTATATCTTAGAACTGGTTTTTAACCAATTAAACGGCTTCATACATCGGCAAACCATTTCCTGAATTAAAAGTTAAAAAAACTAATTTTACATACAAATGCACCAACATTATGGACCGGTGTCATATAGCCATTTTTCCCCCATGCTAGTCTTTCCGGGGGGTAATTCTGGGTCGATCCCAATTTTCCCCTCGGAAAAACTGGCATGATCCAATTTTCCCCCCATCAATTTTACGGGGGAAAGACTGGATCAGTCCTGTTTTTCCCCTCAATGATGACATAAGCCAGTTTTTTACCCCGACGTCATCGATAATATTCGCGACGTTCTTTTCGTCACATTTTTTTTTCTTTTCTTTTATTGAGAATAGCTTAGGGAAATCATACTTTTAATGCTTTTTCTTATATGTACAAGTTGTCTATAAAAACTATATTTCGCACAAAAATTCTATGCAAATTATAATTTGTTTTTTTCACGTTGTAGAAATTAGAATTTGTACAGAATTAGCTTATACAAATTATAATTTGTACAAAAATACCCCAAAATGACCTACAACTTATACAAGATTTAAGTCATTTGCCGAACTTCGTTTCAATCAATGAATTCATTGAAAACATGTGCCATTTTAATGCAATAGAGCAAATATTCACATAATTTCACTCCATATTGTTCAATAAATTTTATGTATAAAAAACATTATCATATTCCATTTCATAAAGAGTTATTATCTTTTTCCTGGATTGGAACTCTTCTATTAAACAGAGGTACAAACATTCTTCGCTTCCGGTTATCACTCTTACGTTTGGCACAACTTAAACCCTGAATACATTTTAATATTAGAAAAATTAGTGCACTGTCACAGTAAACTTGCCGTGTTGATTGATGACCGGAACTGTATTTAAATGCCGAAACCGAACAGCGGACCAATTGATTTTTTGAAAAGGCCTACAAAATGTTGTTCAACTCAATGACTTACAGTTCTATGTATTGCAACTACACCGAGAAAAAGATTATGTGACAATCGTTGTCCCTTATGTTTTTATTTATTGGTGAAGCTGTGTAATATGTGCTCTTACAATTTTTTTTCAAACAGAAATATTTAAAATATCTACATTTTCAGCTTCTATATTAGAGATTAAAATTTGATTCAACAAAAGTAGCTACTGTTGATACGGATTGCAGACTGTTGTTGAAAATAAAAGATATAGACCACGAATTGAGGTCAAGGACAAAAGTCATATGCCAGACTGACATGTGCTACCTAAGACATACTTAATATCATTGAGCTACATGTACCACTAAAGTTATTGAGAAATGGACTGAATCAGAGAAACTTGACGTGTCTGCTAGACTGTAAAATTGACGGACAGACGGCAGACGGACGCCAAGTGGTGGCAAAAGCCAGGCGAGCTAAAAACGGGTCAGACCCACGGATATTCCTCAGGATCCGCAAATTAGTTGATAGTAATCACAGAAAAAATTATATGCAGGGTTAGTCCTTAAATATTTTTTTACAACATTTCATAAAGACATATGTACGATTTTTTTTTTATGAAGCATGGACATGATCATTTATATTCAAATGTGGGGGGAAATTTTGGCATGGGGGAAAAACGGCAATATGTACACATATTCCAGTTTTTCCGGGGGAAAACGGCTCTGATCCAAAATTTCCTAGGGGGAAAATTGGATCGATTCACTTTTTTCCCCAGGGGAAAAACTGGCATGGGGGAAAAATGGCAATATAACACCGGAACTCCCGGTCCGGAACTCAGGAGAAGTAACTGAGGATTATGAAACAGTCCCATTTACTGAGAATATGGAGTTAAGTCGTAATGTCTCCATAAAAAGACAGCATTAACCCTGAAACATGCACATTATAATTATGCACACCCCTCCTTTTTGTATACTAGTGATTGAATCGTGCAAATCGAGGTTGATACGTCAGGAATACACGTTCTGTGATACATAGGGAATATTCATGTGTACGTTCTGAAATATAACTGTAAAGCTAGTTTTATTGCATTGTCTAGAGGTATGTTACGGTAATACACACACAGTCAATAGCCCAATCAAGGCAAATCTACTTTCTACAGTATGCCTTCTGGCATTTAAAACTGTGATATATGAAAAAAATTAAACACTGCTAGACAAAGAAAGTATGGACTAAACAGTTTGATTGCCCTCTGTACTCTAATTACATTCACAATAGCTTGACCAAACACGACAGGTTTGTGGTATATGAAGCGTTACTAAATGATTTTCTATTGATGTTAAATAAAGGACAAAAACTAATGATAAATCATCATTAGAATAGTCGGTAGAGTAGAAGTATTTTTTCTTGACTACTAGCCAGACTGGTCGCGCTAACTCTGAAATGACTGTAA
>MJUU01020046.1:15180-26171 GCA_002080025.1 Modiolus philippinarum
CAAGTATAGCAGCAATCCAGATCAAAACAACATCCCCAAGGCATCCTTATAACTATTACATTATAACATATAAAATGAGTATACTAGTCTTGAGAATACTATATATACTTGTATCACTAAGACAACATAAGAGAGATAAGTACTATGTGACCCCTAGATGCTTTGTTTTGGGTCGTTTTAACCTGGATATTGGATGTTGTCTCCTTGACATTTACCCCATTTTCTTTCTTTTTCATATGTGTAACACCTAAATATTCGTGTACCTAGAAGAAAAATAAGAGGCTAAATCATTTATCATTTTTACTGTGAATTAAATTTGTGATGAATATCAACCAAAAATTACATATCATAAAGATAAAGAATAACTTAACAAGAGAAAATCTCAAATAGCAGAAAAGAAAACTCTTGAAAATAGTAAGAGGAGATTTGTGAAGAAAATTTTGTATATAAAATAAGAGAAATATATAAGCAAATTTTATTTTCAACAAAAAGTAAATGAACTAAAAAAAAGTAGAGTTGAAATGGTTTTGATAAGAAAATGAAGCACGTACATAATGCAATTGACAGTCAGTTTTGACCTATCAAATGGTGTTTGTGTGTTACATAGATCATAAATCTACATCTACAATTATTTTTCCTTCATGACTTTAATATTTTCTTTTTGTTAATGTTAATATTGTTTCATATAGAAATCATATCTTACTAAGATTACACTTCTATCTTCATCAATAATACTAAAATTACATTATTTTGAACGCACTCGGTAATATTCACATTATTTTATCAATGTTAAGTCGTCAAGGTGGAAAAATAATATCCGGATTCGTGGCTTCAGTATTTGATTTGGTCCCTTCTACCTATGAATTACCATAAAACGCTTTTAGTGTTAATCAGCCTTAAAAATGAATAGAGAAATAGTGCGTGATCTTTATTCAAACTTTGTGGATGTCCTCCAACTCTTTCCGGTAGAAATAACACGATAAATAGCAGGAAAACTGATTCAATTTATCAAGTATAAAACGATAACACAAATGACAATAATTACCAAGTATTTAAGGTCACTTGGGGGAAAGTACGATAATTTACAAAATTGTTTGTTTAAAGATGCATTAATGTTGTCGTTTTCCTGAAATCGATTATGCAGTGAAATTATTGAGAAGACAGAATAAGTATATTGCACTGCATTGACAGTAATGAATATTGAATGGTGTTATTTGTCGTAAAATATCTGTAGTCGACTAGGTACAAAGCATAACAGTACACAGATTCCCTGTTATATAAAATATACCTAGTAGAACAAAAACTGGAATTCTATACACTTGATAGGTTAAGTCTGTTTTGCTCAGTTCTGGCAAAAATTTCTTGAAATCGATTTTGTTTATTAGATATATACCAGTAATTAAACATGTCAGTCCTAAAAAAAAATTTATTAAAAAAAATATTTACTTTTCATATTTGTTATTACATCACAATACACATTGTATGACCCGTTTTTAATTAAGGCCAGTTTATGTGAGCTTGTCACAATCAAAGAATATACAGTAAAAATGACTTATTGAAGGGTCATGGTCAAGCTGAGTGGTGTCGGGTCTCCAGAGCCATTTCTAGGTCCTCACTGCTAACTAGTTCATACTACTGCCTAAGTTGAGTTGTTGCTCGCACTGTAATCCATTGTTATATAGTTGCTGTAGTTATACTGTTTTGTGCTTAAGATTTCGATGGCTTTAATATACATGTATCTTGTGTTGTGGACTTGATGGCATGTGTTTTGGTTACTATTATCATTTTAGTGTTTATTTTATTTATTTCAATTTTTGTTCATTACCGGTTGTTTGTTTTTGCTTTAAGCTTATAGTTTTTTTTCTTTGTTTCTGTTCATTACTGTAAATGTTTTTGTTTTTGAATGATTTTCAAGCTTTCTGTTTTTACACCATAAACCCTACTTCTTATCCCCACCCACCGCTTTATAAGTCGCTCACACCCCCTCTTTAGAATAAAACATGCTAACAAGAACTTTACATGAGAAGACAGGAAGGGGCCATATTTAATATGGTACCACTTTAAAGTCTCATATTTTCTTATTCAATGAAGTTTCAAGTTTTTAGTTCTGTAATTTTCTATAGGTGAATAAAATATGCAAATCTTAAGTATCATATGAAGGTTTCCTTCAAAATCTTGACAATGAATATTAGAGGGGACAGAAACGGACTGAAATAAGTTTGGGGGATGTAAGGAAAGTGATTTTATAACTTGGCAGTGTTAGTGTTTTAATTATGTTTTCTCTTTGTTGTTTTACTGTATCGTTCTTGCCATTTAAAGTATTTTCGATGTTATTGAGATTGTTTGGACTGACAATTATGAATTGCTGCATGAACCTCTTTATATGGTTGATGACATTCTTTTGCTAACGGGTCTCGTTAATATTTGTGCTTTTAACTGTTTGATATATTTTCGTATTTTTGTAGTCAGTGTATTCGTATGTTCAGCATTTTTTGTTGCTGTTGAAGAGTCTTGCCATCGTATTGGCGTTATCTGTAGATTAGACATCGCCATACAAAAAGTTCAATCAAAAGTAAAAAAAAAATTAACTAAAAACTGGCGATGCAGATTAAATACAGAATATTGCATAATATTTTATATGTACCAAAACACCAGAAACAAAGAGACTTTTGAAGTCTAATTTTGGACCCTTGATTGTCTTCGCATTAACCATAATTTTTATATGTACCAAAACACCAGAAACAAAGAGACTTTTGAAGTCTAATTTTGGACCCTTGATTGTCTTCACATTAACCCTCTTTCCCTCATATCAATTTCAGATCACTGTAAATTTTAATCAATGACATAAAATATTCAATATCGTAAAACTAAGGAGAAGACTATAAATGTCATTGAAGAATAATTGACACAGATGAAAATTACATTTACATCAAAATAAAACATGAATGCATGTCCTTAACAAGCTCATCAATGCGGCATTACGATACTTCAAGATATGAAGAAACCGAACCTTTATATGATTATATAATTATAAATTGTAAAAGTATTCCTAATATTATTTGCTAAGACTTCTCTGTTAAATGAAATGTTTCTTCAACTAATCACAATCTGAATTACCAAGCAGTGCACATCTTATTTAATGTACAAATACCAAT
This sequence comes from Modiolus philippinarum, assembly GCA_002080025.1. Taxonomy (NCBI): domain Eukaryota; kingdom Metazoa; phylum Mollusca; class Bivalvia; order Mytilida; family Modiolidae; genus Modiolus; species Modiolus philippinarum. The sequence goes on from MJUU01020046.1 coordinate 18,336, forward strand.
TATATTTGAACCGGTGGTTTCACAGAGTTAATAAGCGAACAACTGATATAATACTATAGGGTTATAGAATGGGATTTTTCATATTGGTCCTGTATTATGTCCAAGGACGGTCGTATTGGGCCAAGGACAGCCGTATTGGGCCGAGGCCCAATACGGCTGTCCGAGGCCCAATACGACTGTCCGAGGACATAATACAGGACCAATGTGAAAAATAACATTCTATGACGCCTTTATTAAATAGTTATGTAAAACTATGCTATCGATTCAACGACAACAAAAGTCAGTCAATTTTTTATGTTTACTGTTCCTTTATCCTCAAGTTTCTGACTATGGGGAACAGTCTCCAACATTTGTAAATTTGACTTGTGACTACATCTTTTCATATATGACGGCTAGGATAAACATCGAAGTAGTATATACGGGAAAAATGTGTATGTTATGCTCACATTTGTTTTTTTTTCTCCAACACTTAAGACTTTGCTTTAAGCACTTCAGAAGTATATAACAAAAAACGTGTAGGTTTTGCTCATTATCCAACACTCAAGACTCTGCTTTAAGCACTCCCATCAAATATACCTGAAACTTGACGTTTAAACAACACCATGGTTTTTATTCACCCCATTAACAGCAGCAAAAAGCACTACAAAAAATAAAAAAAAAATCTTTAGTTTTAAAAATGACAACGATTCCTAGATATTTCCCGGAAAAGTCTAATACGAACAATTTTAAAACAATACAAGGAGTACAAAATATGCCAAGTGATTTTTTTTCCGTTTACTCATTGTTGGGCCGAGTGGATCTAGTAAAACAAATTTGCTAATGCACCTTTTATTTAAACCCTTATTGTATTACGATAAAATTATTCTATACGCAAAAAATTTGGAGCAGCATTACTACAAGGAACTTATTCAAAGATTGGAGAAAATAGCAGAAAAACTAGGAGTGGATATAGAAGACTTGGTGCAACTATCTAATGATAAAGTTGAAGACATCGACGAACTATCAGATTCTGATGACAAACAAAAAATCGTAATTTTTGACGACTATATTTGTTCACAACAAGACCAATCTTCTATTGTGAAATACTTTATAGGTGGAAGGCACAAGAAAATGAGTGTAATTTATTTGAGCCAGTCCTATTTTCAGATACCCAAAGACTGTCGTCTGAATTGTAATTTCTACGTAGTGTATGATTTTCCGAGTAAAAAGGAGAGAGAACTTATATCTTCAGAACTTCAGGTCTCAAAAATACGCTAATTGAAATAACTTAAAATAAATATTCTTTTCTGTATCTTAACTTGCCAGACAAAAAAAATATTTCATTGTTTTGATCAGGAAATACAAAATACGTTTTCTTAACTTATTAAAATCTATTTTACAAATTACTTTAATAACAAAAATATTTTATATACAAAATACGTTTTCTTAACTTATTAAAATCTATTTTACAAATTACTTTTAATGACAAAAAAATATTTCATATACAAAATACGTTTTCTTAACTTATTAAAATTTATTTAATCTCCTTTTTGTACCCCTAATAGGTAATCGATACGCCGCAGTGAAACTGCAACAAAAAATCAATACGATGTCAACCTGTTGCCAAGACTATTTCATAACTACAACGTACATCGTTAGCTAAACAACGATTTTGAACAAGCCGAAATTACCAGAGGAAAAATAATAATAATGGATAGTTACAATACGAACAGTGATATTATAAATCAGGATATAAAATCAGCAACCGGGAAGAATATTCTAGACTAATCACACCAAGGAAGTATATGTGCGCAGGTTATTCAGACCATGCTGGACTAAACTTTTCTCGGAGTTAACTTGTGGAGGAATTTGTGCGTGTTCTTTCAGGGATTTAATAAAGATTTTTTATTTTTCTGCTGTGTCAATTGTTGTATGACAAATTTACCGTATACCTCATGGATTTATTAGACATTGTATATACGTCATGGATTTATGTGGACTGTCTACCATATGATAAACATAGCACATAAACCTCTGACGTCATGGATTTATGTGCACTGTCTACCATATGATAGACATAGCACATAAACCTCTGACGTCATGGATTTAAGTGGACTGTCTATCATGTGGTAGACAGAGCACATAAACCTCTAACGTATACACATTGTATATACGTCATGGATTTATGCGGACTGTCTTCCATATGATAGACATAGCACATAAACCTCTGACGTCATGGATTTATGTGGACTGTCTACCATATGATAGAGAAAGCACATAAACCTCTGACGTCATGGATTTATGTGGACTGTGGTAGACGGCAGCTTCCTATAGGAAAAGATTTATTCTTCTCAAAGAAAATTCTTCCCTTGTATTCGTTTTTATTCGCACGTCTCTCAAAGTTTCTGAGATGAAGAATACTGAAATGATCAATACCCCGTTCTTTGGAAGTCCTCTTTAGATGTACCTTCTTCATGGAAAACTCTCTTGTGTTCTTTACTTCTTCGCCCTCCAACATTTTCTGGAAGTCTTCTTGCGTTAACTTGGTCTTATTTAGTCCCTTACCCTTTGTCTTAACACTAATTACATTGTCTGTATCGATTGTAATGGTCATATACAACTGGAGTGCAATATAAAGCGCCTTAATTATCTTGGCATCCTTTTTGTAGTCGTTAGCCAGATCACCCAAATTATTTCCATTATAATTAGGTATTAGTTTTGCTTGTTCACCGGGCACGTGAAGGCTATCGGTGTCAGTATAATAAAAGTCAGAATCTATTTCGGACTTCGGGTTCAAGGTCGTCATATGATCGTACATGATCTTGTGGCTATAAGCCAGAACAAAAGCACCTAAATGTGGCGGCTTACTGATCTTATCGACCGAGTCAATCTCGGACCTCAAGTTACCGGACACATACCAAGTATTTGAAACTAGTTCCAGATCGGTGACCATATATTTGTGGTGGAACTCCCAATATTCATTATTGTCTCTTATAGTCTGAAAGTGATTGAATATCGGTCTTTGGATCATCTTCCCGTATAACCCATTCATCAGTAGCTTTGCTAGTGTATACTGAACACTTCCTTTTTGACTAGTTTTCTTGGTTTGGAAGAATTTTTGTATATAATCATAAAACACCTTACTAGTCTTTTCCAAATAATATCCCTCGATAATCTCGACTTTATAGCCGTATTTAATCATTTGGTCTATATCGACTGAAGTATACCAACCCTCCGAGTCCTCCAAATCCCACTTAGCTGCCCCTTTTTCGTCCTTTCTTGCTACTACTGGATGAAGCAGTTTCTTATTTGCAATATACCGAACTTTATATATCCCCATTTTACCCTTCATCTCGTTGTCACTAGTATATTTCGTTGTCCCACCGGATATTCGTGCAGCATACTAGTGGGATAAAGGGAGACGACGTCCACATTCAACAGGAAATCGGTCACATCATCGTACTTTATTTTTTCTTTTCCGAACTGATCAGATACAAACTCAGTCTTGCTCTTATAGCACCGCCCACCATAAATACTCTCCCTGATATTTGTTTCCACCTCTGTCGAATCAGACAAGTCAACCAAAACTCCTTTTGGTATATAATCTATCCAAATATCAAACCCCAGAGAACTAGTCGAAATAAAATTAGTAATATCCTTACCAAAATCTTTGTAACACTGGTTATTTAACTTGCCGAACAACTCTTGTAGACCAAGTACGTCGGACTGGAGGTACAAAAGGCACTCCTTTCTCATTTCATCCCCCATATCTTCCCATCTACAAGCCTTACTGTGATCAAATTCTCCCTTTTGTACTTTACACCCAAAATCGGACAGTGCCTGACTCAAAGAACTACCTATGTGTTTCACCAGATCGAAACATCGGAGTGTACCTTTTTGTAACACAATTATACTCCCATTATTCATAATAAATTTTTCCGGAGCTAACCCCATTTTATTCATACTCTTAATCAAGAAGTAGTGATCGAAGTTACTCCCGCTATGAGCATTAATAACGAGCTCACTAGTTTTACTCATCACATATCGTACAAAAATTGTCGACGCAATCATCACCAGCGTAGTAACAGATAACTCCGTCTTTTTCCACAAATCCTAGGATGTACGGGGTATGAACCTCGTGACCGTCGACTTTCGTATAAGTCTCTATATCGTAGTGAATTACGTCGGGGTTTTCATTGTCCTCCGGATCAAATACCTACCCGTTTTCTGTATTACTGTCTGATAATAACCAGATGTGTTATCGTTGCACTTGTGCTTTTTCTTATATCGAGTACCGCAACGAGAGCAAACAACCGAGCAAGTATGCTTTTCCCCAAAATACGTATCGCCACAAGATAAACACTTCTTCTTTTCTTGCTCGATAAAAAGACTGTAATGACCCCCGGCTAGTTGTATGTTGGTGAGGTGCTCTTTGTTATGGTGCTGTTTTTTCTCTTCACAGAATAAACCGACAGGTATCTGGTACCTTTTTATTATGTCCCACGCTACTGGGAACGGGATCGACGTTTAAGGGGCCAAACCATATTCCCTTCGTATCTCATCACAGAAAGTGATTGTAGGATTAAAATCTGGTTTTATTTTTCGCAAGCACCGGAAAAAACAGTTATTATTGGTCGATAATGGGCGTTTCCTTTTAACCCCATCTACTATCGTCTCCGAATAATCCCTATTCCAGCATCCACCACTGGGTGGTCTCACCACTTTTATTTTAATTCCTATGATTTCGTGTACATAATCCTCATTTGGAGGCAGAGAAAGGTTCACGTACTGCTGATAAAGTCCGACAAAATCACCAAACTCCCTTATAAGAAACGAGTTCATACTCTTGGTGGTATTATATTTGTAACTTGGTGTGCTACCAGTATAGACAAATTTTACTAGTACGTCAGCGCCATCAGTAAACCCGTCTGAAACGGCGTGATCCAGTCTTTCTTTTATTAACTCCGATATCACCCCTACCTCGTCACTAGTTAGTACTTCTTGGGGGTAACTAATAGTGTACGTTCTAATTCCATTCTTTTCGTTATAATTCATATTTGTAACTTTTGAGTGATTTTTTTATTCTACAAATCATTCATATTTGTAACTTTTGAATGATTTTTTTATTCTACAAATCATTCATATTTGTAACTTTTGAATGATTTTTTATTCTACAAATCGCTTCCGATGAGCCGCAGAGTTAATATGGTACTTTTTGGCCGAAATACAAAGGAGTTTGTTACATATCTCACAGTAAAATTTGTGGGAGGCGTAATATTTCTTTTGATGTTCATTGTGGGCTTGTTTTCTTTCGATATCTGTCTCATATAGTTTTCTTCTTCCCATTTTTATAGTATAATTTTAATCTACAATAAGCGATTAATTCTTTTTTGGACTTTTGTACCCTTGTCCAATATTTTTCCAATTTTTGATGCGACACTTTCGTCGGCATACTTTTTTATTTCTTTAATCAATGCACCTGGTTTTGCAACTGGTGCTTTCGTTGGTGCTATTTTGTCTGCTACGTACTCTCCCACTTTTTCACCAAGTTTTTTACTCCCAGTGTCTAATGCTGCAATGGCAGATTTCTTTATTGTCTCTTTTGCCAGTTGCTTTACAGCAGTACTAAATAGACCACCACCTCTTTGTTCTCTCGTTACAGGGTCAACAAAAACATATATTCCTAACTCCTTACTATATACTTTTCTCATTTTTTCTTACCGTTTATATTTCTCTCAGAATAAAAGAAAAACTGGTGTCAACACCATTCAGGTCTATATTTCTGCCGTCTGCGTCGGTCACCCAAACACGAATCGAGTCAATCCTTGTCTTATTCACTCTCGAATATCCTATGTGGAACGGTGTTCTCTCGAACGGGTAACTACGAGTTAGATTTGCAGTACTAAAGACGTAGATTACGTCACCCGACTTACCGTCTACAACGGAACTAGTGATCAAATCGCAATGAATATAAATACTATTTATCCCGTTAGTGATATTGGGTAATTTGTTTCCGTATTCCGTCTCCTTTACTATTTTTTTATCGAACCCGATTAACTCGGCAAAGTTCCCATCTCTCAAGTCTAGTTGTGTATTTTCCTGTAGTGTGATTAGCACCTTAAAGCTCGTCAGATCAAAGTCCAGCTTAATTGGACTGTCTTCGACTTTGTCGTTTACCGATAGAAATTCCGCTATATAAGAGGGTATGTCCCCGTAGCTGTAGTTACCATCGGCAAACGACAATTCCTTGAATGTACTCCAAGAATCAAGACTATACTTTATTTTCTTGTTACCATAGAACTCAGAAATATTATACCAACTGTAAGTCATACTATTTATTTGGGATAGGCCGAAGGCATACTGCCTATTCTTATCTAGTACCAAGGATTCTTCGAACTGGGTCACAAAATCAGAAGGTGTTCTTTTCCCTTTTCTTGCCGCATAACTAGAAAGTGTTATCTTTTGATCCATTTTTATTACTCAAAATTGCTGTTCTTCCGTTATATCCCCATTCCCCAGAAGAGTGTCCAGAATGGACATTCCTTCGTTTACTAGTTCGTCACTGGTATTGCCAGACTCGATACCAGCAATCAGAAGCTCCAGCCGATCTACAAGACTAGTCGCGTCACACAAAATATTCTTGTATTTGCCACTTGTCTTTACCAGAGGGAGTGACTAGTTTTCTTAATATCCGCTTTGCAGAATCAGAATACGCTTTTTTGGGATTGTACCTCTTTGTCACTAGGTCGATGAAGTCGTCGTCCACCCTTTCGTCTACTACTTGTTGTCCTTTATTGTCTAGTCCGTACAACCTATTATATTCGAGAAGCTGTTCCAAATCCAGCAGTAGATCAGAAAAGGAGCCGGCAGTGTCTATTTTGTACGACCCTTTGGATGCCAGTCCTTTCCCCATTTTCCCCTGCAATTTCTGGTAATACTTTTTATTTTTGTCCTGGAGATTTTTTATATCTTGTGGAAATTGCGCCCCGGATTTCATTCTTCCCAGCGACACATTCATACCCTTTGCCCTACTGATCTTGTCTTTGTTATCCAGGTCATCTTTATTTTCTAGTTGTTCCTCGGCATCATACTGACTGATATTCACGCCACCTGCTTCCATTTCGACTATCTCCGGTTCCTCCGGTTCCTCTGGTTCTTCCTGTTCCTCCGGTTCCTCTATCGCAAGAGGATCCGAAAAACAGGAAGATCCATAATATTAGGCACGGGTACTAGTTGTGGTGTTATCCTTGTTTCTATTGCTTTCGTTACTGGTTCAAAGAATTCCTTGAGTCTACCCGACCGTACACTTTTTCTTATTTTTTCTTCTTCATTTTGAAGTCCTGTACCGCTTTCTCTGCTTTTGACTTCTTTTGAGCTAGATCCTTTAGTTCTTCCAACATTTTTTTCTTCCTTTTATAAAAGATAAGTAATAAAAATTGGTATATTTAATGAAATATCTCAGACGTTGTCAGGATGTCCGGTAGGACAAACGGAGACTAATTTTGATGTAGTGCTAAGTAAGTATGCGAGCAAGACTCAGTTAGATAGATTGAGTAGAGAGTGTTTCCGTAAAGGACAAGATTTTAATATATGGGTGGGCACAAAATCATAGGTCTTTCACCCGGTTCCGGCAACGACCACGTAGCAACAATAAAGCAAATAAGCGGTAGCGCGTAAAGACCTGGACATGAATAAGAAGTATATTAGAGGACTCGAGACCGACTTAGATGACCCAACCTGTGCGGTAAACAAGAAGTCGCTGCAGCAGAAAACACACAGAAACGGAACTTTGCAGCGGGGTTTGCTAGTAAGGCTTTTGTTGCTGCAGGTGAACGAGAACTAAGAAAAGACTTGCAC
>MJUU01020047.1:0-40766 GCA_002080025.1 Modiolus philippinarum
TGTTTTCAGTCTGTGGATTGTTGGGTGGGTTGGTAGGTGTAGGCATTGATTGGTTTCATCCATAACCAATTTTGCTTCTCTGTATCATTATAATATTTTACAGTATCATGTAAGGTATATTTTGACATTATTAGCTATGTATAATTTGTGAGGACATTGACCGCTGATTATTTTTTTGAACAAACAAAGAAGTATATCAACGTCATTAAACATACCACAATAACAACATGATTAATTGTCATAATTTATTCTGTACATACATATTAATATTATTTTTATTGGTTTTTTAGCATTTTTTTTTCATTTTATTGCTTCAGATGATTAACTTCACATAATGTACATATAGAAATAAGGTTTTTATATGGCAAGAATTATTTTTATTGGTGATCAAATAGTATATTACTTTATTTGGCCCATCTACAGTAGCAGGGTGGCTGGGTGGTAAATGCACTGGACTTTTGATCACAGTTACTGACAACACTGTGGGTTCAAATCCTGCATGTGTCAAGGTTTCAAGGCACCTACCTTTCTTTGCCTGAAGGTTTCACTATTCTTCCAGCTTGGAGCTTCAGGCTTTCATTTTCAAAGAGCCTTGAGACCATCATGGTACATGAGAAGCTCACAATTGAGACCATCATGGTACATGAGAAGCTCACAATTGAGACCATCATGGTACATGAGAAGCTCACAATTGCTAAACAGTTGTTAATCTTGTTGTCAGTTTAAAAGCTTTAAAATCATATAATTATTGATGTTAAATAAAACTAACCTTCTATCCGACCCATAACACAGCAGGACTTGCCATTACATTTCAAAATATTATGGAGTATTTTTATTGTGATGTTCAGTATTTGTGTATGTTACTATGCTTTCCTTATAAAAAAGTATCTCTGATGGAGGTTTGTGGTGTAGCCATAAGATACACAAGTAAAATACATGTAGCTGTATTGTCTTTTTTTATACAAAATAGACTTTTCACGGCCTTTATCAAAAGTATTTTTTCTTCACTCTTCATTACTCATATTATTGTGATTAAATCAATCTGGAAACTACAGATATAAAGATTTCTGCAGTATCACCAGTTGCTATGAAACTGGTTCCCTGCTGTTGTCTACATCTGTGGACACTCCTTGTTGTTAACTTTCAGTTCAAAGTTTTTGTTCCAATGAATTTCTGAGGCATTATGTTCCTTCGAAGAAAAGAGAAGTTTCTGGTTATTTGACTGCCATTTTTGAAGAGTATTAGAAATTTCGGAAATCAGGTGTTTTAGATTATATGTGATGTGGATCATTAGCTGTACAAATTGTATATCAGATTTTGATGAGAATTATTTTATTGTTTTGGAAAATGCAGTGACCTACACATAGATAGAAAATTTCCCGTCTTAATCTCTCCATCCTATATATATATATATTGTATGTTTGCTTTTTGGATCACAACATAACACAAAAAAATGGATATTTCTGAAAGATTTTTAATTTCAGCCAGTCTAAATATAATCAAATTTAGGTTTATAGCTATATAAAACTGTTAGTGATCGTAAAAATATCCTGAGGCAAAAAACGATCAAAGCTGAAAAGTTGTGATGTATTTCTTCTGTAATTCTATATTTAGATACATCTATGGGTAATATTCCGATACTTTAAATATAGGGTATTTGGCTTGTAGGTTTTCAGCTTTTCAGTACTTTCTTTTGTAATTTTATATCTAACAATATCTACCGTTAATATTAGAGTATTGGGTTTGTAGATTTTTCCTTTTCCAAACTTAAGGTAACATCCGTTGAGAACTCATTACAACAACATATTATACAAAGATGATCATAGTGACTAGACAGCTTTACATTGATTATTAATGATAGAGGGCTAATGTCTTATTAATATTTTATTTTGTGTATTGATGTAAAGAACGGTGACCTCAGTGGTTAGGGGTCAGAGATTATAAAACGATTGATTCATTGATCGAGTTGATGGTTTCCAGTGAATAGAATGAACCTATAAGTAGAGGGAAGGATCAGATAAGAGGTATTTTTGGATGTGTGATACTATGCACTCATCAATTTATATTCTTTAAAAGAATGGTATTTAGTGAAAACTCATTTAATTTTCACAATGTTATTGAGAGCAGTTCATATCATTCATAACTAAAAGCAGTAGGTCATCTGCCTTGTTTTTCATCAAGCTTTTGAAATACCCAGACATGGTGGCTTTGAGTTGTTACTCCCCTTTGGGTTGTTGTCTCTTTGACACATTAGCCGTTTCCCTTCTATTTTCTATAGGTTATATAGGAGGAAGAAATGTTTCAAATTTTCCAATTTTAATAAAATTTGATTTTCATCAATAAACTATTCTATATCATTTTGACAACAAAAAATGTCATTATACCCTACACTACATAGTTGAGAGGTGTGTTTTTTAGCTTTCAATCAGTCCTTCTGTCTGTCAATTCTTTTTTGTATTTGATGGCGGTCATATTTGGTAGGGTTACTGCTCATGATATGCAGATATCTTTACTGTCGTATTGATAAAACAATTTTTATAGGTAATGATTATATTTTTGCTATACTGCCAAAATCATCTTGTTCACTCCACTGAAAGAGCTTGATTGGTAATCGTTTGCTAGAACACTCATGGGACTGCTGAGGAAAGTAACACTCAGTTCTTTTTCAAATTATTCATGTATCTTGAAGCTACTGTATGTGTGTTATAAAAGCTGTCTGAGAGGATTCATTTAGAACTATTTATGATTGATTACTATAGTGCTGTTTACTGTTGTCTAGTCCAACATAAAATTAGTCCTTCCTAATAATACTGGATTGTGTTTTGTCTTGTCTTACCCCGTCCTAAAAACACTGGCTAATGTGACAGTTAGTCTTACCCATTCTAAAAACACAGGCTGTGTTTGGTCTTATCTATAGTTAATGGCTAAGAAAACAACCTTCACAATACACAAACATATTGTAGAGAATGACATACATACAAATGATGTCAACGACAGGAAAATCTGACAGATATATTATGTCTCGTCCCTTCGGGACATTTCACTACAACAAATATTTGATTAAAAATCTCTCTTTCTTGTAGAAATTTTCAGCCAATAAACAAGTTAAATAACTTTAATAATCCAGACACCAACAGCTTGGGGCATCACTGTGTTAGAATTGGAATATAACGTTAATCTATACAATAATGCCTAGTTTATATAAGTAAATATATAATTATTAGGAAATCTACACCTGAATGGTAGGTAAGGAACTGTAATTATTTGATGTGATTAAACAGTAAGGTGTTATTGTAAAGTGTTACTTCAGTTTTACATAATGTTAGGTCTGTCTGTTTTAAAGTTATACATGTTTACAGTGTAGGATTATACTGCCATATGAAATATCAGGTGAGCATATTATTTTCATATTTTTGCAACCTTAATGTCCTGAAATTAACTATAAATATACAAATTTATACTTATTTTCATTTATTTCATATGTATTTGTGGTTCTTTAAACTTATGTCGTTAGATATTGTCAATATATTTTTGATGGTCTTTCATCAATATTGTTATAACTATTTTAGATATTGGTCTAGTAATATACTGGTATATTCATATTTTTATCAGTTTTGTTTAGGTCTTTTATAAACTAAGATTTTCAGAAATGAATTCCCTTCTTTTTTCTATTTAATTTTAAAGTGGGTTTCTTTATACATCAAAACGGTAGATAACTTTTTATTTGCTTTAGTATTTGTTTATTTTCTTCCAACTCAAAGTAGCTGTTTAAGTTATGCAATGTATAAAGATATTAATATTTTCCTTCTGGTTTAATCTTTCCTTGCTTTTTATATAAAGTAATGTGATAATTTTTATTGAAATAATTTCTTTGCCCCCATAGTTTTGTCATTTTTCTCAGGAACCAACATGGACAATTGCTTAATATGATTTGCATACAACCACATTCATTGTCAAATCTGCTCCTATTTATACGACCGCAAAAAAATTGAGGTCGTATAATGTTATGGCGCTGTCGTTGTTGTTGTCTGTAGACACTTTTGTTTTTGGTCAGTAACTTAAGTTCCAGTCGATCAATCCTTATGAAATTTTAAAACAATGTTCCTTCGCACAAAAGAAAGACTTTGAGTGGTTTTGGATTTTGTGGCCCCTCCCATTTTTAAAAAAGGGCAAAATTGGGTATATTCACATAATTGGCTGTAGAATTTCAATTATCAGATTTTTACAGGGGTTTCTTTTAGTGTGCTCCTGAGGAAATTTCCAATCAATGGTATGTCAGTGGATTTCACGTCAAATGTACCATTAATGAGATATATTGGGCCCAAAAGGGGTGAATCACAAAAAATTTATTTTTTTTTATTTCTAGTCCGATTTTGATGCAGTTTTCTTCAATGGATTTCTTATGAAAAATTAAGATGGCACTAAACTTCTGTTGCTGTACAAAGTGGCAGATGCCTCAAAGTAATCACTTTGTTGCTGTTCAAGTGGCAGATGCCTCAAAGTAATCACTCTGTTGCTGTACAAAGTGTTGGATGCCTCAAAGTAATCACTCTGTTGCTGTACAAGTGGTGGACACCTCAAAGTAATCACTCTGTTGCTGTACAAGTGGCGGATGCCTCATAGTAATCACTCTGTTGCTGTACAAGTGGTGGATGCCTCAAAGTAATCTTTCTGTTGCTGCACAAAGTGGCGGATGCCCCATAGTAATCACTCTGTTGCTATACAAAGTGGTGGATGCCTCAGAGTAATCACTCTGTTGCTGCACAAAGTGGCGGATGCCTCATAGTAATCACTCTGTTGCTGTACAAAGTAGTAATCACTCTGTTGCTGCACAAAGTGGTGGATGCCCCATAGTAATCACTCTGTTGCTGTACAAAGTGGCGGATGCCTCAAAGTAATCACTCTGTTGCTGTACAAAGTGGCGGAAGCCCCAAAGTAATCACTCTGTTGCTGTGCAAAGTGGCAGATGCCTCAAAGATATCACTCTGTTGCTGTTCAAAGTGGCGGATGCCTCATAGTAAACACTCTGTTGCTGTACAAAGTGGCGGATGCCCCATAGTAATCACTCTGTTGCTTTACATCCATACATTTTTCCCTCTGCCCATCAGTCCATAACAAAGTTGTGTTTAGGCTCTAATTTGTCTTTTGAGGTAGACTTTTGATATTTGATATGATCACTTCAAGGGGATGTGTCATGTAGCATGGTTGGTGACCTTTGACCCAAAAATTGTTTTCAAGGACAGATTATGGCTTTCTGAAAGACAGTATCGTGTTCAGGCTATACTTTTTATGTCTTTTTAGGTGGGCTTTTGATATTTTGCATGTGGATAGATCACCTCGAGTCAGTTTGTCTAGTACCAAAGTTTGTGACCAGGTCGCTTGACCTTTAACATTTTCCCCAAAGTTAAATTTGCTCATCAAGGCTACAGAGTTATCTGTCATATCAACTAAATATGGTTTCACCCTGTCCTAATAGACGAATTTCCAATTTCATTTTATGAATGAATTGCCTTGATTGACCTGGGGAGTTAATTGCATCACGTAACATTGTGACGTCAAAATTTTCCGGGAAAATTCACCAATTGGAAATTGGTGTATTAATGTTAACCTGCATGTTTGCTATGTTAGGTGGGTTATCCTTACTTTTCACTCATACCTTTGATGTTTCTATAGAAGATAACATACTTCAGTTGACAGATATGGAGATTACTTTCAATAAGTTAAAGTTCTGAGGTTTCTTTAACATGTGCTTGACAAGGAATTGTCAGATGCTTCCAACTTTGGTGGATATCCATTTAAGTGCACATAGCAGACCTGTCAAATCCCATACATAATGCATGAGACTCACACTTAATGTATTAAGATTCACTTCAAATTCCTTTAATGTTTCTTTTGTTTTTCTTTCATCTTTGAAAGTTTTGACTAATTTCATGCATGGAAAATTGACAGGTCTGATATACCACCATTTAAGTTATGTAAGTCGCATTGTGACAATATTTCGTACCAAAATATGTCTAAGGATCATATGTTTTTTTTTATGTTGTTGATTTTGTTGTTAAATCGTGTTGGATTCCTCTCTTTCATGAACCAATAGTTTTGTGAGAATAGGTTGAGGCGTACATTACTTCCGTAACTCTACTTCCATTGTTCCGCGGAACAAAACATTTGTATAGACAGAGATGTTGTATAATACGGTATATTAGTCATACACCTTTGTAACTAGATTGTAATCATGTTGGTATAATGACTGTGACAAACTCTACTTTGGTTACGTAATAATAACAGACCCTTTTAAAATCATAATCACTTCTTTACAAATTTCTATATATAATCTGATTTTAATCATGTATTTGTTTTTCCGCTGTTTTTGAAAACAATAAGGGTAAATTTATTTGTATAGTGAGTGTTTTGTCAATTTATACCCTCTTTTGTATGTATTTGTATTGCCATGAATAAGATCATCCCTTTAAACATGGGTTTTGTTACCTTTGCTTCTTTGTTTTCATAAAATTTGTATATCTTTACCGAAAACAAAAGTGAAAGTATGATGTCAGAATTCAAGGATGTTCACTGGTCAGTTTTATTTTGAACAGAATTCCAGAAGAATTTTTGTAAGAAAATGGAAAAACAAGTAACTGAAGTGAAAAAATTGATTGGTTGCTGATCTTGTTTCTACGATAGTAGTATTTTATCAAATGAATTTTGAACAGGTTTTTAAGTAAGCAATGATTATTCATAGACGAGTGTGACAGAATAACTCAAATTTAATAAAATTTTGTCAGAATGCTTAAAAAATATATGAAGAAAAAAAAAAGAAAAAAAAATGTTTGGGTCACTTGCCAAAAATTATGATGTATTTAAATAGATAGAACCAGAGCAGCCCAAAAATCTGACAGAAGTTAACCAAAACATGACGAGGGATCGAATATTTCCATTTTATATTCGTCTTTTCTTTTTCGGTAAGGTCTCATCAGATTAATTTGTTTATTAACTTTCCCATTTTAAGAAAATAAGGCTATATATGAGTATTTATTTTTACTTTTTAAGAATTTATGCCCTCAAATTATCCATAGGAAACCCAGTTTTTGTGATCTACATTTTACTGCTCTTAATTCTTTATTTTGCTGCAGAAGTTCATTTCTGTTTTTCATTGCCAACAGAAAATCGAGTCTGAAGATTATTGGGACTGTTATTGTCATAATCTAGTCATTTGATTTTGTTTGTCGAAGGATTCAGTAGATATTAAAAGAAACGAAAATGATCCTCTTCTGAGAGCATGAATTTTTGCTTCATTGGTGATTTCAAGAGTAAAGATTAACATAATGTTGAGGTATCTTTCATTGTACATATAAGTGTGTGGTTGTACTCATCTTCAATATTAATATGGTGTTACAAAAGCATTCAAAGCTGGCAGTAATATTTTGACAATTTATAAAAGAAACAAACATCCATTAGAAGACAATACAATATTTACTGTCCAGTCATGCCAGAGTTACTAAGATCCACTTTACACCTAAAATCCCACAAGGTAAACATTCATTTCATGAAAAGTAAATAAGAATTTTGATCTTAATCCTTTAATTAAAAACTCCCCGTCACAAAAATATTGGTTAACAAGTTTAATAGAAAGAGGTGTCATGCTCAACCCCACAGCAAAATGGCCATCAATAAGGTTAAAAATTTTGATTAAAAACAGATATAATTCAATACTAATATGTGTAAAATCAACACAAAACTGATTGTCTGGGATGAACTGACCATGACTTTGAGCTATTCATATGGTATCTTTGATCTTTAGCTTTCATAATTTGACCATTCGATTAACAGGTATTTCTCTGGATAAAAAAAATATCAATAAGTTAGGCTGAAAATTCAATATCTCCTTTTACAAGTTTCCTGATTTCCATTTCACTATTTGAATAATGGCTAATCTTAGTGACCATTCACTGCTTACTTATACCTTCTGTAATTTTACATTCAGCTATTTAAAGAGAGTAGTAAAAAGAGGGGTGGATGGGGTATACATATTGTTTTACTATTGTGCCTTTTTTTCCCACAATTTGCCGAGTACATAGATATCACAATCTAGTTACATGTAGTGTATATAATACATATAAAATACTTACACTGATATTCTATACCATTTCCTCAGATAACTGAGACAGTAATTTCCCTCCCCCCTTTACATGGTTTTTTTCTGTATTTTAGTGTATAGTTATTTAGGAGTATAATTTTACAAAGAGATGTTCAGTGAAATTGGTTAACCTTGATAGAACTAAGGTTCCACAGCTAGAATTTGTTATGCATGTTGTTCATTTTTGTTTTCTATGATTGCAAATGATCACTTATTGTATTCCTTATACTACCAAATTTTCCAATTCTAAAGTATATATACATTCATGTTATTTACTAAAATGTAGCTTCTGTATGTCTTTGTGTTTATTGTCCCTGATTTCTGTATATATTTTGATTTTTTTTCTTCTTTCTTTATCTCTGGTATTATTGATATACTAATTAATTTATGGTTGTTAAAACTAATACAAATGAATAACTTTATCAGTGGTGAGGATTGTGATACAGATATAAAAATATTGACAATTTACATAAGTGATAATTCTATTTGACTTTATAATTAGCCTGTTTGATTAGTCACCTAGGTCGTTATCTACCTGAATTGTTATTATTGATTGTAATTACTTAATTAATGTATTGACATAGGGATGTATGTATGGTCATGTTACATCCTAATGAATATTCAGTGATGTCACACATTTGTATATTGTACTAAATGTTCTGCCAGACATGTAGATTTTATATAATGGTAATTTACAATAGAAAATTTTTAAATTAAGTGATAAGTTGTCTGACTGCCATCGGAGACAAAATGATAAAAGTAATAACCATGGAAAATTTAAAATGGATAATAATTTTAAATGAGTGTGAAAGACGTCATTGACTTGTATTTTCATACAAATTTTGTCATTTGTAAGTATTTGCGATTTTTTTTTACTTTGTGTTAGCTTTGTCTTAATTAATCTTTTTTTAATAAATTCTGAAGACAAGGAAATAGAAATTAACATCTTTATTATGCAAATTACATCTATGTGAGAGTCAGGTATTCATCTCCAATTTACACGTATTTGTTCGGTGTAAAAGCAAAAAACTAAGTAAACACTTGAAGATATTATTGTCTAAAATGGTGTTTAAACGAAATTTTATCTTCGCTAGTTAATCACTCACATTAATGTACGATTGTATCAGCCCTTAACCCAGACGTCTATTTCATAACAAAAGACAATTTTTCTGTTTTATAAATGTTTTTATTTCAGATTGAAATTTGATTTGTATTGGAATGTAACATGTCTTGCTATAAGAATGTCGTGACTGTTGTTACGAAGAAATTGATCTTTCTGCCTTTTTCATATGTAACAATCCGGTATTGTGATTTTAAAGCGTATTATTGAACGTTTATGTCATATATGATGATTTAGAAAGTGAACAAAAAAGTGATGAATCGTTAAGCAATTGTAGCAAGCAAGCTACAGTAATCATAAAGCATATAGAGAACTTAACATGTATTGGAATACAAGGAAATTTTATACAAGATAGAATAAAAGGCAGCATAAAATTGTTCTTCATTTTAACATCAATGGGCACACTTTGTGCAGTGAGTAAAAAGCCATTTTGAGGTCTTCATTACGTAAGTTTAATAGACAAGTTTCCATTTGGTGAATTTTCCTGAAGAATTTTGAAGTCACAATAGAGATTTTAAAACATTACAATGTTCAGTGACACAATTTCAACTATTGACCCAAGGTCCTGACTTAACCTGAAATCAAGCATTCCATGGGATTTTTTTGTATTACATGTATTATATATTCTTAACATTTGTTAACTGAATGTCTAAACTCAACAAAACATTCAGTCTTGAAAGAGTTCTGTGATGACAGATTTTACTGTTTTTGTTCATGTTAGGGAATGAAAGGGTTCTGTGAAGACAGGTTTTAATGTTCTTGTAAATTCATTGGATGTTCAGAACCCTGTTCTGAACCCAACTAAACCTTCAGTCTAAAGGGTTTTGTGGAGGCAGTTTTTGCTGTTTCTGTACATGCATGGGATGGTACATTGTATGGTATGGTATTATTAGTGTGATGTATTTTGACAGGTTTTTGACAGATGCTGGATCATTTATAGAAATGAAAAATTCAGCATGGTAAAGTGAAGGTATTTGTATAATACACTGATAAACTATTCTGACCAATTTATGTATATTTCATTACCAATTTTCGTTAAATTTTAAACATAATACTGATTGCTTTAACAGTGAATTTATAATGTAATACTGATTTTCAGTTAAATTATAATGTAATACTGTTTTTCCATGAATTTACAATGTAATACTGATTATTAGTGAAATTATAATGTAATGCTAATATTCAGAGAATTAATAATATAATATAGTTGAATCTTTATGGCTGTAATTGCAATAATAACTGTCTAGAACCCCTTTTTTCTGGACCCTTTGTTTGGTGTAAACACTGTTGGACCTTGAAATCTCAAACAGCCCTCTAATTTAAACTGTTCCTTGAGTTTTCTTACCAAGTTTGACTGTTCTGGTTTACTGACCAGTGGACTCCTGTTTTGTGAATAGTGAATTCATGATGTAATGTTTAGTTTCCAACTAATGAATTAATAATCTTGTAAGCTAGTTCTGACCAAAGAATTTTATATTTTTATACCAATATTCTTTGCAGACTACTCTGACCATCGGAGCTTACAGTTCAAATCGTCTAGCTTGGTTTTAGTTGACTAAGTTTGAATGTAAATCTTTTCTGTATTTCAGGACAATTATTTGTTAGATGCACACAATTGACACAGACATTTACCGGGAATAATTCAGTATGTTTAGGTGAGTGTATATTTTGTCCCACATGGCTGATACAGGGACATTTTGATTAATAACATACTAGTATACACATTAAAAACCATGTCGGTGACAAACTGTTAGTTTGAACATATTTCACAGTGGAAAATCTTCCTAATTTTACCTCTTATAGGTACTTGATCTAATTTGATCCCTCCAGGGGAACCTCTATAGTGATTATTGGTCCCTCCAGGGGAACCTCAATAGTGATTATTGATCTTGTATTGTTAGAATGTCAATCATTAATGGCTAGTCATTGTGGACATGTTGACCACTGGTCAGTTTTCACCTGTATTTCAAATTAGCAGGTGATAGTCACTGGATTTATACATGTTTATTTTCTCAGTGGACATGGATTAAATGTGGATTATATTGTGATAAATAGTGAGGATATATACAATTCTAGATGTAAATCAACATTTGTGTCATATGTAAGTAATACACATCTTTATTTGATGTCTACCTGTAACAGGTGAAACTGATCTTATGGAATGCAGTATAAAATTTGTTACAAAATGTAGCTGACTATGGACAAATTAGTTATAAAGCAGTCTTTATAATGCTTGTCTGGTAAAGAAATGTGTTGATAATACAGGCTATGTCCCATGTAACAAAACTTTCTTCAATTTTCCCCATCATAATTTTTAGTGACAGACAGAAAATTAGGTCTGAAACCTCAACAGTAATCAGTAATAATTCAAATCCATAAAAATCAGCTGAAAAATCTGTTTTAAATATAAAAACTTTTGAAAAAGTCTTCAAATGGAGAATTCGCTTACAAACATAACAGCTGTACCTGGTAAATAGATGACATTTATATATAATGAGATATACTTATAGTCTTTGAAGTTATAATTATATGTAATAACTTATGGGTTTCAAAAATGGTAAATATGTAGTAAATTACAAAATATAGACTACTATAGATAGTTAACAGTGACACTCCAGTGCCAGTGTTCATATCAAGTTTGTACACTGATATTGGATGATTCCAAGCTGTTTTATATATCGATGGGTCTCTGTTTTCTCAGTTGTAGGGATCCAATAGTCTTCCTGGTTAACCTGCTTAAATATAGGTTTACGCTCAAAATACCGGTTGATCTGCTATATCACAGGTCAACGGGTTAAAAGATTGGTTAACCAGTAAAGTACCAGTGAACACACAGGTTAACTGACTAAAACGCTGGTTAAGTACCGGTTAACACACCGGTTAAATTACCAGTTAACAGGTAAAAACACTACGTGACTAGCTAGCATAGGGTATTAAAACATGGTCACATTTTATCACAACTCAATTGCCTCTGAAGAAGGTCCACAGTTGGACTGAAAACGATCAGGCTATAAAAGTAAATATATACCAACGAGCAACGAGGGCCTGGTTGTCTGCCAGCAGAGTGCTATCTTCATCCAGTACCAGTGTTAATTTACAGCAACTTGCCATGTGATCAAACAAAAACAGCATTTTACCATATTATGTTACAAGACTTTGTAAAATTTAAGTTAACAAAGACCACAATATGTATACTGAAAGGCGACTTCATCAAGACAATGGCTATTATAAGCTTTGATGAAATGTTTAATGGCCCACAGGGTCATGACGGTATTGAAAATCATCAAGTCAATGGAAAAAGATAGCCTTTATTGTGATCATTATAGATCATACTCATAATAAAATCATCAAGTCAATGGAAAAAGATAGCCACTATTGTGATCATTATAGATCATACTCATAATAAAATCATCAAGTCAATGGATCATTATAGATCATACTCATAATAAAATCATCAAAAATAAAAACAATTAAGCCAAGACAAGTTATTTCTATGTTTGGTGAGCGCATGCATTGAAAATGTGTGATTTTATAACAAAACAAACAGGGGATGTTTTTATACGACCGCATAAACACATAAACAGAGCGTCACCAATGGAAAAGATTGCCCTGTAGGTGAACACTTTCAGCGACCCAACCACAGCATACTTGACATGCATTTAACTGTCCTTTTACAAACTAATGCGGGTGAGAAACAACGTCAGTTCCTTGAACAAAAAATTATCCATTTTCTAGGGACTGTTCGACCCTTTGGCATTAATGTTAAGAAACAGTCCATTTTATGATTTTACTTTTTTTGAAATTACACTATTGTACAGCATAGTATACAAATGTTTTGTTTTCGTTTTGGATTAAGTTCAAGATTGAGCATGATTTTTACAGGTGATTTTCGTTACATGTTAGTCGGCAGTCTTCTATTGTATCCTCCACACCCTTTTTCATTTTTCTGTCCCGGTTGCCCCTACAAGAAGGTAGTTTTGGCCGAAACGTTGGGCACAGTTTTCTTTTAACCTGTTTTTTGGATATTTTAGCTGTTTTTATGCCCCGCCTACGATAGTAGAGGGGCATATAGTGTTTGGGTTGTCCGTCCGTTCGTCCGTTTGTCCGTTCGTCCGTTCGTCCGTTCGTCTGTCCCAAGCTAGGTTTACCTACAGGTTTAAGTTTTTTTTCTGGGAAGGATGTATGCTATTATCACGAAACTTTATATAAATACACATTAGCATCTAATTAAACAAAAATCATAATAAAATTTTACCCATGCTACCAACTTCATGCTTCACTGATCACGGGAAAAAAGTGTGATAGTATGAGGTTTACCCACAGGTTG
Source organism: Modiolus philippinarum (assembly GCA_002080025.1). Lineage (NCBI taxonomy): Eukaryota > Metazoa > Mollusca > Bivalvia > Mytilida > Modiolidae > Modiolus > Modiolus philippinarum. Next base: position 13,582 of record MJUU01020047.1, read on the forward strand.
AAGTTTTCTTTCTGTGAAGGATGTATGTTATTATCATTAAACTTTACATAAATACACATTAGCATCTAATTAAACAAAAATCATCATGCTACCAACTTCATGCTTCACTGATCACGGGTAAAAAGTGTGATAGTATGAGGTTTACCCACAGGTTGAAGTTTTTTTTCTGTGAAGGATGTATGCTATTATCATTAAACTTTACATAAATACACATTAGCATCTATTTAAACAAAAATCATTATAAAACTTTACCCATGCAATCAACTTCATGCTTCACTGATCACGTGGAAAAAGTGTGATAGTATGAGGTTTACCCACAGATTGAAGTTTTTTTCTGTGAAGGGTCTATGCTATTATCATTTAACTTTACATAAATACACATTAGCATCTCATTAAACAAAAATCATGATAAAAATTTATCCATGCTACCAACTTCATGCTTCAGTGATCATGGAAAAAAGGGATGTATGTATGAGGTTAAACCTCAGTTTGAAGTTTTTACTCTGTGAAGGATGTATGCTATTGTCATTTCACTTTATATAGATACTCATTAGGATATAAATAAATAAAAGATATTATAAATATTTACCAATATAACCAACTTCATGCTTCACTGGTCATGGAAAAGGGGGGATAGTTTAAGGTTGATCTTCTGTGAAGGATGTATGCTGTTATCATTGAATTTTTCGAAATACCTTTTAGTCTATAATCAAACTAAAATCATAATAAGAATATTTCCATGAAAGCAACTTCATGCTTTACTGGTCACGAAATATACCATTCTTCAAAAGAGTTGTGAGGCGGGGCATTGTGTCCGTTAGACACATATTCTTGTTAGTGTGTATATTTTTGTTTTATTTTACCTTTTAATTGTGGCCTACCTTACCATTTTTATTTTGTTTATTATGGTATGGCACAGTTGTCGGCGTCTGCATCGACGTCCGCATCTGTGGCCAGCAAAACTTTGTTTCTAGTGGACGGATCATCTTCAAATTTCAGTATGTGGTTTCTTGGCATAATGGCTATCCCGGGTTTTAATTTCGGGTTTATGGCTCCACCCGTTTCAGAAAAAGGGGCCAAAAAGGGGTAAAATTGGGTATTTTTGTGTCTGTGGACAGCATAACTTTGGTTCCAGTGAACAGATTACTTTCAAATTTTAGTATGATGTTTCTTGGCACATGCTTTAGCCAAGGCTATTATTTTATGTTCCTGGCCCTGCCCGTTTTAGAAAAAGGGGCCAAAAGGGGTTAAATTGGTTGTTTTCACATATTTGATTGTAGAATCTTTATTATTTATCGGATTTTGATGATGTTTCTTTCAGTAATTTTCTTAGAAAATTTCCAATCTGGAGTATGCCAAAGGATTTCACGTGGCATGTACCGTTCACGAGATAAATGGGGCCCAAAAGGGGCAAATTTCAAAAATTTCATTTTTTTATTTTTAGTTCGATTTTGATGCAATTTTTTCCAAAGGATTCCTTATGAAAAATTATCGTAGCGCTCTTCTATTAGATTTTTGGTAACTTGTTTCCTTACCCAGCTATGAGGGGCCGAAGGGGGAAAATCGTAAATTTACAGATAACCAAAAAATTCTATTTTTCATCTGATTTCGATGGGATTTTTTTCTTTGGATTCCTCTTGATGTAAGCTTTCAGTGTTATGTCAACGGATTTGGTGTAGCTCTTACCGTTTCCGAGCTATGAGGGGCTGAAGGGGCCAAAATTGTAAATTTACAGATAACCTAAAATTTTTATTTTTCGTCGGATTTCGATGGGATTTTTTTCTTTGGATTCCTCTTGATGTAAGCTTTCAGAATTATGTCAATGGATTTGGCGTAGCTCTTACCATTTCTGAGCTATGAGGGGCCGAAGGGGGCCAAAATCGTAAATTTACAGATAACCTAAAATTTTTATTTTTCATCGGATTTCGATGGGATTATTTCTTTGGATTCTACTTGATGTAAGCTTTCAGTAACATGTCAACGGATTTGGCGTCGCTCTTGCCGTTCCTGAGCTATGAGGGGCCTAAGGGGGCCAAAATCATAAATTTATCAGATTACCTAAAATTTTTATTTTTCATCGCATTTCGATGGGATTTTTTTCTTTTGATTCCTCTTGATATAAGCTTTCAGCAGCAGGTCAATGGATTGGGCGTAGCTCTTACCGTTTCTGAGCTATAAAGGGTGAAAGAGGAATCATAAGGAGTCATAAGGGCTAATTTTTATTTTCCCTAGTTTGTGCCAGCTAATTACTGGGTCAATCTCCTTATTGCGTCCATCTAATTATTGTGTCAAGCTCTTTCCTATGTCCATACTCACTTTAAATTACACTTTTTCAAATTTCAGTGGACGACATGCTGCGGTCGTATCATGCTGCGCTCGGTGTAGCCCTTTATTCATTTTTGCTATTAAAATGGCATTTAATCAAAGTTTTAAGAAGACCACAAATAAAAAGTACCATAAGAAAAAATTTTATAAAAGGACTCCAGTGCCAGTGTTCATATCAAGTTTGTACACTGATATTTGATGATTCCAAGCTGTTTATATCGATGGGTTTCATTTTTAGCTCACCTTGCCAAAGGCCATGTGAGCTTTTGCCATCACTCGGCGTCCGTCGTCCGTCTGTCCGTCCGTTAACTTTTATTCAAAGATCTTCTCCTCTGAAACCACTGGGCCAATACTAACCAAACTTGGTCTGAATCATCACCAGGGTATGCTCTTTCAAGTTTGTGATTTTTATGTCCGTAGACCAAACAACATGGCTGCTGTTACTAAAAATAGAACATAGGGGTAAATTGCTGTTTTTTGCAAATGACTCGAAAACCATTACAGATATCAAAATTCTGACTAGGATAAAAATGATCAGCATGATGAGATCTACCTGCCCTGCAATTTTGGAGAATATCCGTTTACCCGTCTTGGAGTTATTGCCCCTTTTCCGTAAAATTTTCAGTTTTTCGTTACCTCTGGTCTCATATATTGAAATTGATAGAAGATAGAAGTGAAGTTTGTATAAAAAAAATGGTCAGCATAGTAAGATCTACATGTCCTGCAATTTTGAAGAAAATCTGACAACCCACATAGGAGTTATTGCTGCTTTTTCTTTGAATTTTCACAATTTTTGAACGTTTTTACTTTTATTTCAAAAACTGTTTAAAATAAAGGTTAAATGTGAATTGCAAAAGTGTTGAGGTTTTCCAGAACTACAATTTCTACATATGTCCAGCAGGTTCGCATCTCATCCAAGATGGCCACCAGTGGGGAAGATAGTTTAACATAGGACCCTATGGGAAATGCATTCAAAGATCTTCTCCTCTGAAACCACTGAGCCAATGGGGACCAAATTTTGTCACAATAGTCCTTGGGTGGTCCCCTTTAAAGTTTGTGATTTTTGCGTTTGTACCTCATCAAAGATGGCTGCCAGCATGGAGCACAGTTTAACATAGGGACCCTATGGGAAATGCATTCAAATGTCTTCTCCTCTGAACCCACTGAGCCAATTGGAACCAAACTTGGTTACAATAGTCTTTAGATGTTTTCCTTCAAAGTTTGTGATTTTTATGTTCATACCTCATTCAAGATGGCCGCAAGCAGGGAACATAGTTTCACATAGGGACCCTATGGGAAATGCATCCAAAGATCTTCTCCTCTGAAACTACTGAGCCAAATTGAACCAAGCTTGGTCACAATAGTCCTTGGGTGGTCCCTTCCAAAGTTTGTGATTTTTAGTTTGTACCTCATCCAAGAATGAAAATGTAACATCTGCTGAACTGATTTATAGTATGAATGGGTGGTCTATAGGTGACAATGAATAAAACCAGTGATCAGGTGAGCGATACAGGCTCATGTGAGCCTCTAGTTTATAAAAAATTTTGTAAAAGGACTTACATAATTTGAAATTGGAAAAAAGTTAGCAATGATAAGAAAATATGTTCCCTTGGTTCAACAGAATTCTGAAACTGATTTTTAATGAGCATTTGACACATCAAAGTTATTTTCAAAAATTTGTTCCATGTTTTTGGTTTTGTTTGTTTGCCTCATATTTTCCTACATTTCAAAACTAAAGTTGATGCCAAACAAAGAATTATATTGGTTTGGCTGTAAACAGAGAATTATATTGGTTTGGCTGTAAGTAGTAAAACAAAGAATTATATTGGTTTGGCTGTAAGTAGTAAAACATAAATTACATGATGTACAACAAGGTAAAAAAATAAACGTGGAATGCACATGCTTTAGGTTTTACATTATATTTTATAAGGACTGTTTATAGTCTTAAAAAAACTACTTGAAATACATTTACCAATGACTATTGAAGCAAACTATAGCTAGCCGAAAGGATATAAAAAAATATGGCAATGTGAAACCTCTGTCGCTTATCTCTCTGTACCAAGTTAGTTTTGTATGGTTCAAAGTGGGGATAATTTTAATTAGCATATCAAGAGCCTCTTTTGATATTGAAATTAAAATGATCTCCACTTTAACTATATATTACTTATATGGCACAGGGAGATAACCGATTGATGTTTCTCAGTAAAGGTCTGTTAATGATACGACATGACAAACATTTAGAACATGAATACCACAAAATAAAGCAGTAGGTAACAGGGTAAGCATGATCTGCTCCATGTGTGGCTCCTGTCATGATGCCAATGTATGTTGTGTAGTCAAATTTGGTTTGGCAGTGACAGGCTTTATTTTACCTTGATTTTGTGTGTTTGTGTGGTGGTGGGGGGGGTTACATAGATTTAATTTTATGATGAACAAATAACATATAACATTTATTAAAGAGTAATAACATGTATATTCACATGCAATAAAATTTGACCTCAATATAAAATATTCACCTTTGTTCTTGTTTGGAGGGCTCTTGTACATTTGGCAGAGTGCTCTTGATCGTTTTTGTTGATATGTTTGTAGTTATATTAAAATTATAGTTGATTATTAGAGAGAGTTCAAGTGTTGTTGGCTAGGTACAAATATTATATACATGTAGAACACATGTCAATCAGCTGTCAAATTGTAAATATACATTGTCAACAACATCAAAGACCCAAAATGTCAATATCTCCTAGGCTAGGTAAATAGTGTATTGTTTAAAAGGAAGTCCCTTTGAACTTTAATTGATTTAGCTTCAAACAGAAATTTCTAATTAAATTAAAATGAAAATTGATAATTTTGAAGTGCTTTGGATTCAGTTTTTCGAGCTTTGGTTTTATACATTTCTGACTTTATGAATATTTGAAGTAAAGATACAATCAGAGTTACTTACCATTTAGGTCTGGTCTTAGTGGAAGTCTAACAGAGAAAATTTTTATTAAATTCTGAAATGTTTTGTAAAATTATAGGTCACCCTTTCTTAGCTGTTTCACACTAGTTTTAGATTTATTTTGTTAAATGATATTAAACTTCAGTGTGCAATAAGTCTTGCATGGGTAAATCTCCAATCTGTGGACATCCTATAGTTGCCATTAAATATGTACTGAATGATTTGACATCATAATGAAAATGCCTCACAGGTTTTGCCTGCCACCAGTTTGATTGTTGTATTTTCCAGAGGAGATAGATTCAACCAAATTTAAGATGGAGATATTTCCACTTGTATGTGAAATTCTTTGCTTTTACACTCAGGAAAAATGATATTTCATGCACAAAGATTAATAGGATCTTGCATAAGGTGAAATGAAAGATAGGGATATCTTTCATGAGTGTAAGAAATTTCGTCGTTTCTCGAGTTGAGTGTAGCCAAACAAATAAAAGATATCTTGATCTTTAATTTTGATCGAATGCAAGTGAAGAATAAGAGTAGAAATCCTGCAAACCTATACCGTTTGAACAACGTCGTCACCATTTGAGTGTACTTTACATTATGACATCAGGTGTTTTAGGTAACAATTGTTTAATTACAAATGGTTGGCCATTCACCTGTGTAAGATGGGGTTGCATGAATTGATCTTACACAGGTCATCTTACAGTGTTAACCCCTTATTTACGGAAGAAATCAGAGATCTTGGATAGAACATATTTTATTTATCAAATCACTGGCCCACATAGGGCTACATGAGCATATACATAAAAAGGAAAAGAAATAATTGATTAGATAGTAGATAAACAATACATTAAAGATACATATATACACATATGAAATGGCTATATATAATGAGATAGTGTGATCAAATTTTTAGCATCAAAAAGTTACATATTATCAAGAATAAATTTTCCAACTGCATGTAAAATTTTTGAATTTTCTAATATCATTAGATATATAAATTTTGCTCACTACTAAGATTTATAAAGTTTTTAACTACTTTATTGACTGTGTCAAATAAATTTTTTCGCTCTTCTTGAAATTTTTACAATTTATTAAAAAAATGGATCTCATCTTCTACTTGTCCAGAGTTACATTTATTACAAAAACGAGCATTCTTATCAATTTTTAAGTAACGTCCAATTTAAATCATTAATTGATGGGATGAGATCCTTAGTTTATGTTTTCAAGTAAAAACCTAAAAATCTCATCTCTTTGTATTCAGATGATTTTTTTCTCTTGTTTCTCTGTTTATTCAAGGAAAATCATCTTATTCCTTTGTTTATGAAAAAACATTTATGTCTCATTGTTTGTGTGTGCTCAAAGTCCAGTCCCAAACAGATATGTTAGAAATTTAAATGTCATATGACAATCATTGTCCTATCAATGTTAAACAAGAAATGTACAAACTGTCAATCTCAGGTGTAATAGACATGTCATTCAGCAGGTGTAAGGGACTGTTGGTATAAAACTGTCCATTGGGAAAGACCACCAAGAGTTCCATGTGATTAATGAATGTGAGATGTTTTATAAGGTGGTAAACAGTTTCTTCCAGTATGTTAATATTATAATAATCTTACCCACCCCTACTTATAACCTTCGTTGGATACGTAGTATTGGGGGTTTACAGGATGCAGAATTTCGAGTTAAAGGGGTTTAATTGTAATAAAAATTGGACAAAAACCTGATTTTTACCTTGAAAATTTATATATTTGTTCCGGTTTAAGGTCACTGGTGCCCCTTCCAACACCACACCTGATATTATTTCAGTTAGCCTGGTATGTCAGACAGGCTTTGGTCTGTATTACTGTCATGTTCTTTCAGTATAGCACATATATTTAGGATCCACTTCAATTTGAAAATTACTTGAGGCAGATTCTGAGTGTCCACAAAAGTTAAACCAGAATTTCAGAATTCTGACCATCCTATTGACTTGGATTTGAATAATTTATAAATACTAAAAGCATATTAGACTTCAGTACAGAAAGAGACATACCGTTACTAATCACTGTGATGTTGGTGTTCCACTCTAAGAGTGGTAGCTAACTTTATTTTTCTTATCATACTTCCTTTTGTATTGAGAGTGGTATGTTATGCCACTTTAGATGCAGAAAAAATAATGAAGATATCTCAAACAGGAAAAAAGTTATTAAAAGCCACTATTGGAGTGGGACACCACTATCACAGTTATTAGTCACGGTATGTCTCTTTCTGTACTGTAATTTGGAGATCTGTATATAGTAACATATTTAGTTACATAAATGTATTAACGTTTTTATGTAATAATTCATGACTGTTACTGACACCATTGTTTGATCTGAAATTCAGTTTTTCCCAGATGAATTGATATACGATTAAATTTATGAAAACACATGTTTAATTGACAGGTTGGAATATTTAGAAACGGAACCTTTCCATAACGCAAAATTTACATCTGTTTGAAACAGCAGGTTACATAGTTTTAGTATTGGACCCTATGGAAAGACATTCATAAATCTTCTCAGAAACTACCAGTCCAATCAGAAACAAACTTAGTCACAATGGTCGGTAGATGGCCCCTTCCAAGTAAGGTATCCAGCATTTCTGTACCTCATCCAAGATGGCCACCAGTTGGGAACATAGTTTTAACATCGGACCCTAAATTGGAAATGACATAATTCAAAGATCTTTTCCTCTGAAACTCCTAGTCCAGTTAGAACCAAACTTAGTCACAATGGTCCCTATGGTTCCCTACAAAAAAGGTATCTGCAGATCAGTACCTCGTTCAAGATTGCCACCAGCTGTAACACGGTTTATACATGTATGGAATTCCATTAAAAGAATTAGGCCTCTGAAACCACTAATCCAATTGGAACCAAACTTCATCACAAAGGTCCTAGGGTTTCCCCTTCAAAATTTGCATCTGGCATGTCTCTATCCAATTTATGTTAGCCTCAGCAGGGAACATAGTTACTCTGGACCCTATTGGAAATGCCATTCATCATTCTGGACCATATTGGAAATGCCATTCATCTCTCTATGTCGGCCATGGTCCAGGCTAGTGATACAGGCTCTTGGGAGCCTCTTGTTTACATATATAGCATTATATCCTTCTAGGGCCTCTTGATTACTAAATGTCAACAGACACAAAAATTTAGATCAGGCATATATTTCTAACATGCAACACAGTCTTACCGATCTTGATAGTATTTTTAATAAAAATGTGAAATGGCCAACATTTTTGTATGTAAAAGCCAAATTGAGAAGGGACTGACCACTCCATTTAACTTGAAAGGGGGGGGGGGTTATGGTTTTTTTTCTGGACAGAAAATTTTGTTCGCGCTTTGTGCTAAAAAATTTATTTATATTTTTAACTAGTATAAACAAAATATTTTTTTTTAAAAGTAAGCATTATTTTTTGGGCAAAAAACCCCTTCAGAATATTTTTTTTCATCATTTTTGCAGCCAAAATATTTTTTTCACATACGGTAATATCAGCTTCAGAATATTTTTTTCGAAAAAAAACCTTAGCCCCCCCCTTTCAGGTTAAATGGTCGGTCCCTAACACATCAAAGATATTGTGTTTTTTATCTCCTCTTGAGCTTACTTGTCATGTAATTTAATTCTTATGAAAGTGACCTGCAATTTTTTACACCTATTTATAAGCAACCTTAAATCTCCTACACTATCTAATATGACTTTTGTCTTTTTCAGACATGAGCTGCAATGAAAACAGAAGATGAGGAGCGTAGAAGTGGTATTAATTTCTGCTTTCTTTTTCGTGGTCAGTGGATATAAACGTAGCGCCTTCCCTGGAGGTATGGACTAGTGCAAACTATTCCTTGAAAAAATGCAAGTGAAAATTATGAAATTGAATTGTCACCGAGTGACACCTGACGGGGTATACTTATTGTCACTGAATATGTTATATTAATGAAATTATGAAAAATGCAAGTCATTTACAGTTTTACTTATCAGACATACATGGTAACATTACATGTAGGAAGTTTTATACTGAGTATGGCATACATTTAGAAATACATTTAACATTTTTAATATTGCACGGTGTTTCATGGTCATTTATACATGTACCAAACTATAGGTCATTTCTCATTATATTTTAATTTCTACAATCATACTATTATAGTACGATTGTAGAAATTAAAATATACTACTATAATAAATGTGTCTAAATATTGCTGAAGTTGAAGATAAGTCATTCAATCAATGGGCAGATGTGAAATAACATAAAAATTAGAAGTCAATGAGAAAAAACCTTAGAATAAAATCTTGATATCCATTTTGCCAATGTTGAAAACAGTCATTGTTGTTTTACATTTACCTGGAGTAAAACTTAACACAATGCTTACCAAACAGTTATTGTAAAACATATTTATTGAATAGTGTCAGGAACAGTCAAGCACATATGATTACATCACAGTTTAGTATGAAAAAACACATTTTTACTCAATTCATAGCAGAAAATAATAGTCCACATTAATTGTGAGTGGGTCTATTGTCTACTTAATAATACCTGTAATGATGTAATTTATCATAGAACAAAAGCAAAAAGCGAACTCAGAAATTAAAATCGATGGTAGGCAAAAACTTTACAGACATATTCTCCAATTAGGTTTATAACGCATAATTATAAGAATAACAAATCAATGGACTTTTTTACTTTTTCAATTGTCAGAAATTTTTCGTATTACTTTTCGGTCTTCAGACATTTTTGGTTTTACTTTTCAGTTGTACTTCCACATGATCCCTATGTATTTATCGGCCATGATTTAAAGTTAACCTGTAATCTGACCAGCGTGGTACCTGAGAGATCTACGTCACTTTACTTTACAAAAGGTGGCGTGGTAATTCCACACACCTATGTACAAATTCTCAGTAGTCGTAGTATACAACTTGTCCTTCCAATTATCTCCCCTGATGATGAAGGCAGTTACATCTGTAAATTGAACAAGTCTGCAGGTGGAGTACAAGTCGTGGGAAACCAGTTTGTACGAGTCGATTGTAAGTAAATATAACAATTTGTTAATAAAATGATAATCTAGTGGCTTTGATTTTCAAAAAAAAGGTTGTATGTTTTGTCACATGTAACAAAATATACCAACAAAAGCTGGGTCCAAATGGAAAGCATGACAAGTTCCCAGATCAAAGAAGTGTAGATTGAACTAGATGTTGTCGGAAACAACAGCTATCCCCACACTCCCTATTTGACACAGAAAAATAAATGGTCTTTGAGACTTTCAGGAAATTTACCAAGATTGGAATTAATATTTTTGAAATCCAGTTGATGAAAATGTTTTTCCTAAACTAAATAAACAATTTAAGTATGGTTGCTAGGTAGAATTCCCAAAAATAAGTGGTCTGAGACTTTCAGGAAATTTACCAAAATTGGAATCAAATATTTTTGAAATCCAATTATGAAAATGTTCGTCCTAAACTACACAAACATTTTAAGTATGGTTGCTAGGTAGAATTCCCAAAAATAATCGGTCTTTGAGACTTTCAGGAAATTTACCAAAATTGGAATCAAATATTTTTGAAATCCAATTGATGAAAATGTTCATCCTAAACAACACAAACATTTTAAATATGGTTGCTAGGTAGAATTCCAAAAAATAAGTGGTCTTTGAGACTTTCAGGAAATTTACCAAAATTGGAATCAAATATTTTTGAAATCCAATTTATAAAAATGGTTGTCCTAAGCTACACAAACATTTTAAGTATGGTTGCTAGGTAGAATTCCCAAAAATAAGTGGTCTTTGAGACTTTCAGGAAATTTACCAAAATTGGAATCAAATATCTTTGAAATCCAATTGATGAAAATGTTCGTCCTAAACTACACAAACATTTTAAGTACGGTTGCTAGGTAGAATTCCAAAAATAAGTGGTCTTTGAGACTTTCAGGAAATTTACCAAAATTGGAACCACCTTTCAGAATCCTAAGTTATCAGAATTTTGTTTTTTACCAAACACTTGTCAGAATATAAGATAATATGCCAAAATTAAAAAAAAATAAGTGTCTTTGACATTTTTAGGAAATTTACCAAAGTTGGAACCAGAACCAAAATTCCAAAAGCTTATTGCAAATCTATAGACTATATGCAACAATTCTGCATAAAGATTTGATCCCTAAATCCAAAAATGTAGGAGGAGTTTGCATGACATGCCACATGTGTCTAATCCACATCTTTGGGCCTTTGTTAAAATTGACATCATGGGCCTCTTGTTTGCACCAAGACCAATATCAAAAATTCGAAAGCTTATTGTGCATCTACAGACTATATGCAACAATTCTACAACAAAATTAAATCCCTAAATCCAAAAATGTAGGAGGAGTTTGAGTCACAAGAAAAGTGTGACAGACGGACGGACGGACACACTTAGGGTATAACATTATCCCCGAACTTTCTTCGAAAGTGCGGGGATAATAAGGATACAATAATTGTTAATTAGTGATAAGAATCTCAAATGGACACAACACATGATGGTTCTTTCTTAGAAAGGGGTTTGGCTATATGTTAAGGGGTATGTAAATTTTGGTGTCTGATGACAAGTTAACAAACAAGTCAACGTGTATTATAACCAGATTCAATGGTATTACCACATCTTTTTGTCGTTTTAAGACTTGACATTTCAATATTTTTCTGTACTTACATATGGTTGTATCAAATACAAGTATATTTCATACCGATTAAAAGAACAGTAAAAAGTATTATCTATGGATGGGGGAAATGGCTTTGGAACTGGGTAAGAAAGGCCCACAGGTTATAGCTTTCAGGTCATTTTCTTCACAATAGGTCAATACATGTAGTTTGTTGTAAGTTACCTTCAAACGCATAAAAGAATTGTATGTGACTAACATTATGTATATCTCAGCCTAACTTATATAGGTATGCATGTCTCCTCTCACAGAATTTGTTCTATTGTCTTATTGTCCGATTGCCTTTCTGTCCAATCTTATCAACTGTAAATAAATTTATAATGATAGGTTAGGATAACTACAGATTGCATATATTCAAAACTGATTTTATATTGTATTTTGTAGATGCACCTCGGGTTGTGAAGGACATATCATGTCGAGTCCGTAACTGGGAATCTATGACTTGTGACTGGGATCTTGGTGTAAATTATAACCATCTAGAACACATAGAAGTTCAGCTAGTATGGACGGTCAAGTAAATAATATTAACATATTCAAATCCTTACACAAGTAACTTATTACTGGTGATAAATGCATTAAAAATGCATGTAAAAACTATGGTAAAATTATTTGTCAAGATAATTGTTTTTGTAATATCAAATGTCAGAGGTTATTATAAATTTCTTGTGGGAAAATTTGGTTGTGTTACTTAGTATATTACAATACAGACGTTATTACAGAAACCTATCAACCAAGCTCAGGGTAAACCATAAAACTGTGAAATCCGAACAATTAGTAAGCCAAATGAAAAACTGTAAATCAAACCCTGAGAAAACAAATATGCAAAATTATCTAAAATAATGTTTTCAGGTTGTGGTTGACTGGTTATAGGGATGTTTACAAAGTTTCTTTCTACCACCTCCCAATCTACATTTAGTTTAATTCCCTAAACCAAATTCAAGCTGTGGAAAAAAAATCTTAGGTACACAAATGTTCTCAACAACTTCCAAAGTAAACCACAAACATATTTTAACTAAATCAAAACCAAACTCACAGATAATTATATTGTATTTTGCAGGGATCATCAACAATCCGACTGTCCACATATAACGACCAACTCATGCCATTGGAAAGCTAATGATGGTCCAGATAGTTTCCGTACAAACATGTTGTATTACATGGTCGTCATAGTGAAGAACAAGGTCACGGGAAATGAAACAACATCTCAATTGTTTAAAGAGGAAACCAGAAAACTTGGTATGATGATAAAACTCATGTTTTTGTCATGAAATTTAATAACTTGGTTATTGTGTCCTTATTAAAGAATATAATTTTAAATCTAATTTGTGGCAACATTCTCTAAATTGATATTGTAGAGTAAGGATAGGATTAACTGAATGATGTCAAATTCTAATTGAATTATTAATGACTTAAAGTGACTTTACTTCAAACCTAAAGTAAAATAATTATCACTGTATAATTTTAAGACAAAAACGCTTTAAGGGTCTGTTCTGGTAAAGATAATTCTCTCTATACTGTGGTGACAAAAATACAAAAAGGAGTAGAATGTTTACACTTTATGAAGTGTTAAGAAATAATTCATTGGAGGTATATGGTTATTTTCATTTAACCATGGGCTGAGGCCTTTATATTCGATTCTAATTTGAGAACAATGGAAACCATTATGACCAGACATATGAAAATCTCCAATAACATTATGAGCGACGTTACAACAGTCTTTATGCTGAAACAAACAACGTCATAATATGTTTTGTGCACAAAAACGTCAGTAAATCCTTTTTCATGCCTGCCATTAACGTGTACACTATAGGTCTGTTCAGAACATTATATGTCATATTAGAATCAAAATAATTCATGTTCGCCGTTGGTTTGTATGGGTCCCTTATTTTGGTTTCTTTTACCCCTCGCTACGCTCTGTGTAAAATATTAACGAAAATAATGGCCACCAATATGTAAATCTCAAAAAAAAACACCAGCACCCATGAATTATTTCTTTAATTTAACCCAGAGCATTAGCAAGGGGTTAAATTTATATACATAAAGGCCCAGCCCATGGCAATAACAATTATACCTCCCATGAATTATTTCCAGTGTAATGTGACAGAAAATGAAATTTTCCATATCACACCTCCACGCTTGTCTGTGTTTATGACATCACAATACACAATCTGATGTTTTCATACAGATGCAAGTTCAAAATTCAAAATTCAAATCAAAAGCAAAACAATACACATTTATGTGTCTGAATGACATGATTTACTTAAAAACTTTTCTTAACTTCTATTTCCTTCGTTAACTTGGACGAACAAAATAAAAAACATTGTTTTACATCCCTTTAACTCTTCCATTTGCTCATTTGCAAAGTATATGGTTATTGAGTATAATACTGGTTGATGATTAACAAGAGCAGATAAATTATGTCTATATTTTGTCATATTTTTGTTTAAGTGAATCTTGTCTGACTTCATCATATTTATGTATATATATAGGGATTATTTAAAACATTACAATCTATATATGTTGTGTACAAGTTGTAATTTGTACAAATAGTAATAATAACATAATTTTTCACAAATTGTAATTTGTACAAACTGAAAATACAAATAATAATTTATACAAAACTTTTGTAATTATAATTTGTACAAAATTACAACTTGTACACAACATATATTTAGGTAGTATATATTTATAACATTACAATCTAAATGAATTATATATATATATATCTTTTACAGTACAACCAAACAGTGTGTTTGGCCTGACCACATCACATTTATATATCTATATATATATCTTTTACAGTACAACCAAACAGTGTGTCTGGCCTAACCACATCACACAACAGTACATGTTTAAAACTACAGTGGCATCACAGTCGACAGGAGGATAAAATATACAGAGTTCAGTATATCTCCAAATGGCAAAATTCTTGGAAGGTATTGTTTCATTATGTGAAGATTTCTAATAATTTCCATCAAATTGAACATATTTATGTTCCTTTTACAATTATGAATTCATAGCCATTATTTTGTTAAATGGTTTTGATTTATGATTTTTTTTTAACAAAAATACAAGAAAAACAAGAAAATTTGAACAAATATTCTTTATCAATTCACTGTATCCTACAAATTGACAGCATTGGTTATGGAAGGATATATTAGAATAACTGATGTTCATTGCTACTTAGTTCCAATCTGCATGACTATATTTCAAACTGCAATCCGAGAAAATTTTGTGAATATAGTGGCGGGGAAAGTAATCACAATAATTGTACCTTATATGTTAAAATTGTTAAGGTACACATCATCCACAATGAACTTGTAAAATCACCTAGATTTGTGTGCCTCATATTGCATATGATCCAAAGTGGTAAAAAACTGTTCACAATCAATGAAATATTATGCGGCGTTTTACATTTCCACAATTTGGCATTGCGTTTCCAGAAAAAAAAATATTACGTTTCCGGAAAAAATATATATTACTTTTCCAGAAAAAAATTATGTTTCCGCAAAAGAAATATCTTAGCTTTGTAGAATATTTTGCGACTTTATATCCACAATTTTAAGTTTATACAATTAAAAAAAAATAATAATAAAGACGATCGCTGAATGATCCAATAAAATTTGAATGTTCAACTTTTTTTTTCTTTTTTTAACGTGTGACATTCGCAGAGTATCACATACAATATTAAAAAGGAACACGTACTATCATAGCCAACAAGTATTTTTTGTTTTGATACTTTTTCCAGAACTTTTTTCAGAAGTTTATTTTTGTGGGTTAAAAAGAGAACATATTTACCATTGTGTTCACCTCATACTTGTATTTCAAATTCTAAGGTATACATGTTCAAAACCTTAACTGGATTTATCAGTGAAGTCTTATTCAAGCTAATTCCAATAGTGAAAACAAAATAGTATGGATCCACCCGGTACATTCATGCACAAAGTTGACAATCATTTTTTTTGTCAACTTTATTTAATCATTATAAATCATATTGAAATTGTAATGAAAGCTACCTGATAAACCAGGTAAATTTACGGAGACGTAATGCATAAAATTTGCGGAAATGTAAACTTTTAATTTGTGGAAACGTAATAATTAAAATTTGAAAAATTTGCGGAAAATTAATTATGCGCCCATATTTTGACAACCAAATATAAGATAATTTCTGGATTTCAATGTATTTTAATTTACTGGTTCTCGCTAGGTACTGCAACTTCCCTCCATTACTAAAATAAACTTCCTCCTAAGATAAAAAAAAATTCTGAAAATATGGTTGATTTATTTCAAATCAATAGGTTTAGAGTAATATAAAAATCTCAGCATGATTTACAATAAAAACAGACACCAAATCTCTAATATACTGTAATTGGAAATAATTGGCATGATGTCCAGACTCTTATGGCTGGAGCAGGTGTTTTCATTGATTCAAATAATATAAAGAGGAGTAATTATACCCCACGCAATGAAGTTGCGAAGGGTATATAGTTTTGACTGGTCTGTCCGTCTGTCATGACTAAGGGGGTACATCATTTGTCTGGATAATTCCTCCTACAGTTTATAAGATAGCAAGTTTTTATTTTGCAGGATCATTGTGCACATATCAAAGATGTGCATGCTACTTTGATTTTGATTTTTGATAATTTTTGACAAAAAAATGCATATTGATGAACTTTGTCAGTTTTAAGCATAATATTGCTTATAGGGTACATCATTTGTCCGGATAACTCCTCCTACAGTTTTTCAGATAGGAAGTTTTTATTTTGCAGGATCATTGTGCACATATCAAAATGTTCATGATTATTTGATTTTGATTTTTGATAATTTTTGACAAAAATACACATTGATGAACTTTGTCAGTTTTTAGCATAATATTGCTTATAGGGTACATCATTTGTCTGTATAATTCCTCCCACAGTTTTTCAGATGGGAAGTTTTTATTTTGCAGGATCATTGTACACATATCAAAAATGTGCATGTTATTTTGATTTTGTTTTTTGATCATTTTTGATAAAAATACACATTGATGAACTTTGTCATTTTTATGCATGATATTGCTTATGGGGTACATCATTTGTCCGGACAACTCCTCCTATAGTCTTCAATATAGGAAGTTTTTATTTTGCAGGATCATTGTACACATATCAAAAAAGTGCATGCTAATTTGATTTTGTTTTTTGATAATTTTTGATTGATGAACTTTGTCATTTTCATGTATTATATCGCATAGGGTACTTTTGGAGTTCAATAATGCAGAATTTCCTGATATGTGGGGGCGTGGGGTATGTAAGCTTGCTTCCTAAGGTTCTTTAATTGGTTTAGTAAGAATTTAAAAGAAAGAAAAACAGCAAAAGATGAAAGATTCATTTCTTATTCAAACAACAATGGTCCCTACAATGTAGACCTTCTAGACAAATATGGACCAATCTTTTATATTGGTCAACCTTTTCCTTATTTGCATAAAATTTTGCAAAGGGTTGTGAGATTTTAGATTTTGCAACATTTAATCATCTTTTATATATTGACTCAGTTTTAGCCCTCAGCCATCTGCACTGGGCTCAAAGTCTTGGTGGACCAATGTTGGAAGGCTGTTTGTTACTATGGCAATGCTTGTTCTGTTTACAGATTAGTATTAAAATCTATTTTTGGTATTTTGTGTTTACAAATATAGGTGTTGAACTTGGATGATGTTACAGAGAAGACAATATGTGATTTGGTGCCTGACACAGATTATACTGTAAAAATAGCATGTAAACCATTATGGGATGGATTCTGGAGTGAAGATGTAGAAACTACCATCAAACTGGATGATGATGGTAAATATCTCATTTTATTCCTGACACAAAATTATCCTCATGATACTGATCTGCTGTTAGGCTGTATTTTTACACCTGACACAAAATTATCCTCATGATACTGATCTGCTGTTAGGCTGTATTTTTACAAACAGACAAGTTATCTCTTATAAAATTCATTATTATATAGATAGCAGTGATTTATTGAGGTTTCTCAGTGAAATAAATGTCATATTGTCACTGGTGAAAATAAAGGATTTCCAGTCACTGGATGATGTCTTTATGAAGCGACATCACAATGTCTCTTTAATGTCGTCCCCAAGTAAACAACTGGCCTATTGAAATGAAAAAAAATAATCCACATCTAAAATCTCAGTTTTTTAGTAGAAAGTCTATATAATAAAAAGCATAACTAATCGACCATCCATGAATATCAATAAAAATGTCACTCGTGTTGATCAACGCAGTGGAGTAAACTCGTTGCGGAACAAAGTTCCCCAACTCGTTAAATCCTTCTGCGTTGTTCGACACTCGTGACATTTTTATTGATATTCACGACGGTCAATTAGTTTATACTATAATTAATGCAGCTCAAAGTATGTTACTGATAAAGATGGTCATATTGATAATTTAATAACACCAATCAAAATATTTGTAACTTAAAAGACATGGTTTAAAGCTTACTAAAACGAAGCAAAAGTAATAAAGGTGACAGATACATCTTACTATTTGTGAAAATGACCCCAGTTTGTGTAGTTGTGAAATCTTATAGTTTATCAGTTTGAATCTTTTTATGCGGAAATATGTGATGTAGAATGTGGAACATTAGATAGTTTCAATTGATTAATATATATATATATGTATATGTGTTTTTCAGTTCCAGGAGCGTCTCCAGAGTTACAGCCGGGAGGATTTGTTGAAAAACCGTGCAGTTTTCAGGATTGTCGTATTATTGTAATATACTGGAGGGTAGGTCTAATTCCACCCCATGAACGTAGTTCAGGGGGGTATATAGGAATCACTCTGTCCATCTGTCTGTGTGTCTGTGATAGCAAACAATTTTTCATAACAGTTTTCTCAGCAACTACTCATCACTGCAACTTGAAATTTTGTAAGCTAGTTTAGAATGATATCCTATACCGCAAGTAGTAATTTCAGGATTGCCGGACATCTACTTCCTGTTTACCGCCTTAGTTAATTTTCGAGATCTTTTGTCAATCGTAGAAAATTTTCGTAACAGTTTTCTCAGTAACTACTTATCACTGCAACTTGAAATTTTGTTTTCAAGTTTAGAATGATGTCCTATACTGCAAGTAGCGATTTCAGGATTACTGGACATCTACTTCCTGTTTACCGACTTTGTTAATTTTCGTAACAGTTTTCTCAGTAACTGCTCATCACTGCAACTTGAAATTTTGTATGCAAGTTTAGAGTGATGTCCTTTACAACAAGTAGCAATTTCAGGATTGCCAAACATCTACTTCATGTTTTCCAACTTAGTTAATTTTCGAGATCTTTTGTCAGTCATAGAAAATTTTGGTAACAGTTTTCTCAGTAACTTCTCATTACTGCAATTTGAAATTTTGTATGGAAGCTTAGAATGATGTCCTATACAGCAAGTAGCAATTTCTCTATTGTGGGACATTTGCTTCTGGTTTACAGGCTTAGTTAATTTTCGAGATCTTTTGTCAATCGTAGAAACTTTTCTTTACAGTTTTCTCAGTAAATACTCATCACTGCTACTTGAAATTTCGTATGCAAGTTTCGAATGATGTCCTTTACTGCAAGTAGCAGCAATTTTTAGGATTGCTGAATATCTACTTCCTGTTTACCGAGAATTTTGCAATTATAACTATTTTTATGACAAATTATATTGGGGATCTTCTACTCCCATGGGGAGTATGGGGTATCATTTCGTGGCCCTCCAGGCCACAGTACCTCTAGTTGTAATTGTGAACTCAAGAATGTTTTTTTATTTCCTAATACCAAAAACAATATTGATGAGTTATGAACGTCATACAATGTTACAAGTATTTACACTTCAACAGAGTAAATAGCACAGTGAGGATTAGTTTGTTTGCTAATTTTAACATTGAATAAAGTAAGTTTATATATTATACCACAGCTCACTATCTGGAATTGTTGAGGGTAACGTGAAAGGAGAAGATATTGGGTAAATGCACATTATATCATAATACAGTCTTAGACTGAATTAATTCTGATGTGCTGTTTGTCCAGTTGATTAATTTATACAAAGATTCACAAAATTTAATTATCAAAAGTTTAAAATTGCAGGAACCAAAATGATGTAAAAAGGTAGTACATACAAACTGCAAAAGAAAGAGCTATGATATATTATCCCTAATTTTTAGCTCGCCGGGACGAATGTCCGGAGAGCTATTGTCATCACGTCGGCGTCGTCGGCATCGGCGTCAGCAAAACTTTAACCTGGCTTGTGGAATGGAGACCTGAAGAACTAGGATGTTGATATTTGGTATGTGGCATCCTTGTGATGAGAGCTTTCTTTTGGTACCATACTTGTAGACATTTTGACCTTGACCTTGCCCTTAGGGCAATTTTTAAAAAACTTTAACCTTGCCTCTAGAAGGTAGGCTTTAAGTGGTAGGGTGTTCATATTTGGTATGTAACTTCCTTATGATGAGTGCTTTATAGTGGTGCCATATTTGTAGACATTTTGACCTTGACCTTGCCCTTAGGGCAATTTTTAAAAAAACTTTAACCTTGCTTCTAGAAGTTAGGCTTTTAGTGGTAGGGTGTTCATATTGGGTATGTAACTTTCTTATGATGAGACCTTTCTAAAGGTACCATATTTGTAGACATTTTGACCTTGACCTTGCCCTTAGGGCAATTTTTAAAAAACTTTAACCTTAATCCTAGAAGGTAGGCTTTTAGTGGTAGGGTGTTCATATTTGGTATGTAACTTCCTTATGATGAGACCTTTCTAAAGGTACCATATTTGAAGACATTTTGACCTTGACCTTGCCCTGAGGGTAATTTTTTAAAAACTTTAACTTCACTTCTAGAATTAAGTTGCTTAGTGGTAGGGTGTTCGTATTTGGTATGTGACGTTCTTTTGATGAGAGCTTTCTAATGGTACCATATTTGTAGACATTTTGACCTTGACCTTGCCCTGAGGGCAATTTTTTAAAAACTTTTAACTTTGCTTCTAGAATTAAGTTGTTTAGTGATAGGGTGTTTAAATTTGATATGTAACTTTCTTGTGAAGAAAGCTTTTTATTACTTCGAATTTATTGTGCATTGAAGTTACTGGAATCCCCGGCGAGCTATGTTGTCTTCTGACAACTCTTGTTCAAAATTATGTCTTTTTTACAAATGACAAATTCTCAAAAAGTAATAATTAATCCACATACAAAAAAAAAACAGTAAAGCTTTTATTAAAGTCATATTAAATGCTTCAATTCCATAATAATGTTCAGTGCACCTTTCATCAGTAATTGTTACAACCAAAAAGTAGAATATTCCAATGTTGTAGTTTGTTCTCTTTATGTAGATTTAAAATTCACTTTCAGCCAATCATGGATAGACTGACTAATGGTGTCATCACAAACTACAAACTGACATCACATGATACAAAATCACTGGATTCCCCTGTTCAGCATTATACTGGTACCCACACGTCAGGACGCTTAATGTTGTCTGCTAAAGAGGACTATATTGTTGATATACAGGGAGAGACAAAGAAGGGCCTGTCTCCTCACAGAGCAAGCATTTTAATACTGGCTAAAGATAACAGTAAGTGGAGTCTTATTACAGTAAAATCTGTCTTCACAGAAACAAAGAAGGGCCTGTCTCCTCACAGAGCAAGCATTTTAATACTGGCTAAAGATAACAGTAAGTGGAGTGTTATTACAGTAAAATCTCTCTTCACAGAAACAAAGAAGGGCCTGTCTCCTCACAGAGCAAGCATTTTAATTCTGGCTAAAGATAACAGTAAGTGGCGTCTTATTACAGTAAAATCTGTCTTCACAGAAACAAAGAAGGGCCTGTCTCCTCACAGAGCAAGCATTTTAATTCTGGCTTAAGATAACAGTAAGTTGAGTATTATTACAGTAAAATCTGTCTTCACAGAAACAAAGAAGGGCCTGTCTCCTCACAGAGCAAGCATTTTAATTCTGGCTAAAGATAACAGTAAGTGGAGTCTTATTACAGTAAAATCTGTCTTCACAGAAACAAAGAAGGGCCTGTCTCCTCACAGAGCAAGCATTTTAATACTGGCTAAAGATAACAGTAAGTGGAGTGTTATTACAGTTAAATCTGTCTTCACAGAAACAAAGAAGGGCCCGTCTCCTCAGAGCAAGCATTTTAATTCTGGCTAAAGATAACAGTGAGTGGAGTCTTATTACAGTAAAATCTGTCTTCACGGAAACAAAGAAGGGCCTGTCTTCTCACAGAGCAAGCATTTTAATACTGGCTAAAGATAACAGTAAGTGGAGTGTTATTACAGTAAAATCTGTCTTCACAAAAACAAAGAAGGGCCTGTCTTCTCACAGAGCAAGCATTTTAATACTGGCTAAAGATAACAGTAAGTGGAGTCTTATTACAATTAAATCTGTCTTCACAGAAACAATGTGAATGTAATTGGTTTAAACTGTTTTAGAGTGCATAACATACCAACAGATCTTAAATTTGTCTAGTCAGAGTTTGATTTAGACAGGTTTTCAGTTTAGTTAGGTCTCAGTTAATACAGGTTTTCAGTTTAGTAAGGATTTTGCTTAAACATGTCTTTGGTTTAGTAAGGGTTTGTTTATTAGGAGTATAGCAAAATAGTTACTGAAAGAAGAGTTTTAGACATGTTTGGAAGTTAATTTCAAAATGGATATATTTGAATCTCAAGAAGATATTTTTATATTAATGAAAGTACATTATACTTTCCACAGTAACAAATAGAATAATCACATGTTTAAGTGTCTCATTCGCAAAGTTTTGAGATGACCCATTGTCACCTCATAATGGTCATGTGACCAAAATACCTACTCAGGTAATCCCACGCCTGTAATCAATTTACGTCAGTCTTAAATTTTGTATTGAACTGATAAGGTGTCATTTAGGCATTTCAATTCAAAATTTTGGCAAGTGCATAGTTTTGGGAATTATCTCCATCTATTTACATAGTTTAGTGACTGCTTGAACTCCAAGTCTTATAAATATAAAAAAAATCTGGCATATACAGATTTTAAGTTTGAGTCAGGGTTCGGTTTTAACAGGATTTCACCTTATTCCTGGTTTCATTAAGAAAAGTTTTTGATAAATCAAGGTTTTTTGGTTAAAATGTATTTTTGGAGTAGTTAAAACCAGGACTTAATAATGTTGATGTATGCCCTGATTTATGTTTATATTGAAAACATATATGCACTACAATTCTTTACTAATATTTATACAAAAGTTAAAAAAGATTGCAGAATCAAATATATTTAAGAATATGTATTTGAATTATTTTAATTTTTTTGTAATCTTAATGTTTAGATTATAACATTTACATTATTATCTTATTTTGAATATAAAATTGTTTGGAAATATGTACATAGTTTTACAAGTCATTGTTTACAAGTCAATGTTTACAAGTCAATGTTTACAAGTCACTGTTTACTAGTCATTGTTTACAAGTCAATGTTTACAAGTCTTTGTTTACAAGTCATTGTACTCCACACTTAAGTACTGTTACAA
This sequence comes from Modiolus philippinarum, assembly GCA_002080025.1. Classification (NCBI taxonomy): domain Eukaryota; kingdom Metazoa; phylum Mollusca; class Bivalvia; order Mytilida; family Modiolidae; genus Modiolus; species Modiolus philippinarum. The sequence continues at coordinate 37,043 of MJUU01020047.1, forward strand.
ATGTAGTTCTAAATTTTTATGAACAATGGACCAGAATGTTTGAATGTTTTTCAGAGCCACCATACCCAACAGGGTTTATAGTGGAAGCTAACAGAGCAAGAAGGTCAAACAAAGATTGGTATCGTTTACATGTAAAATGGAGGGCTCCCATAACAAAACAGAACATTCTGGGATATACACTTTTCTGGTGTAAAGGTTCAAATAGTGACCAAGTTTGTTTGGTAAGTTGAAATAAGTTGAGTCTCTTTTTGGTGAAATAATTACTTAAATATTTTTGCTGAATGGTGTTCCATGATTTTAAAGTATGCCATGTATGATCAACAAAAATATTGTATGTGGTTTGAACCCTTAAAAGGGGATACTCAAAGTGAGTCAATGGTATTATTTTATTATTTGTAACAGATTTTTTTATAGGGGTTGGTACTCAAAGTAAGTCAATGGTACTATAGGAGTTTCCACGAATCCAATTAGTGACATCACATAATCTAATTTCCATATGCAAATTAGCAATTTTGGTTGGCAAGGCCGAAGAATTATCACTATATAGCATTGGGATAGAATTTTTAATCTTTGATAACTTTTTTTATTATATGCACGATTTTGGATCTGTAAAATGCATATTAAACGATGAGATTTTCATATTTTTTCTACCAATTTACTTTTTAATAGAAATAGACAAATAATTTCTCATGTGAATTTAAAAAACTGTGAAAGTTTCGAAAATTTTATAGTTTACAAAATACGCCAATGCTATATATATTAAAAATAAAAAGCTGAAAATTTTTACATCCTGTAAAAGTGTAAACATTCGATAAATGAGATCAAAAAGAATTATCCATTTATCTTAAATAACAAATTCTCACCAGTTAATTGAAAATGACATTTTTATAACCCTAATCAGTGACTACGATTTCTTGCCAGCCAACCAAAGGTAATTTTTCAAGCTTGTGACGTCACGGTGGAAACTCCTATTTTATTTTTTGTAACAGGAACTTTTGTAGGGGTTGGTACTGAAAGGGTATTGAAGATATTATTCTAATTTTCATACAGGAACCTATAAAGTGAACAGTGCTTATAGGAAATTAAAAAAATATTCTATTTTTATTACAGAACCTTTAATGTGGGCGGAGCTGATAGGAAATTAAAAGAATTATTCTATTTTTATTACAGGAACCTTTAATGTGGGCGGAGCTTAAAGGAAATTAAAAAAAAAATTCTATTTTTATTACAGGAACCTTTAATGTGGGCAGAGCTTAAATAGGAAATTAAAAAAAAAATTTTATTACAGGAACTTTTAATGTGGGCGGAGCTGAAAGGAAATTAAAAAAAAAAATTCTATTTTTATTACAGGAACCTTTAATGTGGGCGGTATTTAAAGGAAATCAATATAATTATTCTATGATTGTTCAGGAAGTAGCATTGCAGAGTTTATTATTTGGTATTTCTATGGAAACCAAACATTCCTCTGGAGAAACAGTTAGTAGTGGTATTCTATGGAATGAATGTATTTACATGAAAAATAAAAGTAAGTGGCTTTGTTATACATGTAGCTGTATTTTTCTGTAAGTCATATATCCTCTAGTCATTATTTATTATTTGTTCAAACGTCATAAGTTTTTATGAATTTAAGACCCATGGGTTCAAATTTTTGCAGGATAATATGAATGCTTAGCTTAGAGTTAAAGTAGAGTTAATGTCATTTTTTGCCAGCTGGAAGTCAAAATCTAAGTGGACCTACCGGTTGTTGCAGTCCAAAATTAAAGTCAAATGCTCTGAAGATAAAATTTTGTATCTTACATTTCCACTACTAAACAAATAGGTCATATCCATGCAAATTAAATTTAGTAATCATTCACAGTTTGACTGCTTTAAACCACTATACACTATTTTACATCAGTTATGATTCTCGTTAAGACTGCATGTTCATGATAGTAATGATTCACAATTTAAGATCTGGTTACAGATTCTTATTTGATTCGTTCACATTTTGACTGAATGTTGTAATTTTACAAGTTAACTTATCATCCAACTTTGACTGTCACTAAGTTCATATTTATGACTTTATAGGTATGGAATATAGGACATTTGTTTTTGATATGGACTTGATCAAATTCAGTATCAAGTGAGTCTGTTAGGGCAAGCTTGATGCTTGATGCCGTGATGAAGTCCGTATCACAAATAAATATCCGATATTTCTTTTATTGGTAATTCACAAAATGATGAATAGAACTCTAATACATTGAAATAAGCTGAAATTTCTATTTTAGCACAGATAGTCTATTGTTCATTACAATAATTCATGGTTCCGAGATAAGAAGATAGGCTCCGCCCCCTTAGATATTGTTGCTACGCGCCACAAGCTAATCTGTTTCATTTTAAAAATGGCGACTCGGCATCTAAACGTCGTGTAAGATTTATTATAGAAAACACTGGAAAATATCGCCGTTTAATTCCTTTAGAATAGCGAATCGTTGTCAAAAAGGTTCTCTAAAAGAGATTAAACTATTTCCCAAAAGTATATAACCATAGTGTGAAGATTTATGTTTCTGAGACACTTGGAACGATTCGTGTTGATGCCAAATGTTGGCGATCCATGAAAAAAACTGAAGTCACACAAACTTCACATCAATGTTTCAGAATTATTTTTTCTTGTAAAATGGAATCTTTACTTTATATTTTATTTATTCATTTTGCAAATATTTTAAGAGAACTGCCGATATTGATCCGAACATTCAATTTTTGGCCGGGTTGCAGGGAGTGCAAATCCGGCTTATAGTATGGTGAATGTCGGGCGGGCGGGCGGGCGGGGAAAATGGGATACTGATTTTGTGAAATCAACTCCTCCTACAGTTTTCAACCTACATTTTTGAAACTTCACAAAATGTTTCTATATATATTGTAGATGTGCACCTCCCTTTTTGGAATTATTTTGAAAATTTTTTCCTGTTTTTCACAGACCCATTAGGGAACCTAAAAAACAACACTTCATAGCTAGAAGCACCAAAACGCAACCCGGCCATTTGATTCTTTGACTCATTTTTAGAGAATTGCGTAGGTCGCTGCACACCAGTCATGAGGTGAAAACGGAGGGAAAAAGTTGAAAAGTTAATATGTATTTTCATGTGTGCTATTTACACAAAAGATTTTAAAATAATTTTCTATAATCCTAACTAGTAATCTTTTCCTGAGTTCTGATTACTGTTATCTACCATTTACGATGACATGTGTAAAGTTGCGTAATAAACAAACAGTGAAACTTCCGTACGTAGAATTTAACATCTTAATTACATCTCTCAGCATGGAACAAATAAAGAATTTCAATTAATTAAATGTTTTATAATTTGGTCCCTGTGTTGTGTTTTCTTTATTTTCTTTACACGATGAATGCAAATTGTGTATATCACGTTCTTGTGTATTTTGATTTTCAACGGGAAGGATTTTGGATATTAAAAAATGTTTCAAGAGAAAAAAATCTAATTCTAGATTTTTTTTCTACATAACATTTGTAAAAAAAAATATGTATACCCTGCATCGTAAAATTAACTGCACAAAATTTAAAAAAATCCCATGAAAATCAATTATAAAGTACTTGTATGCGGTCTCAGTAGAATTCTGCTTGACGTTTTTTTTTATATTTCTATATATTCATATTATCTGTAAAGATTTAAATATTTTTATTTATGTTTTTGCAAATATTTTTATTTGATCTCCACTGTATGAGACA
>MJUU01020047.1:71220-87290 GCA_002080025.1 Modiolus philippinarum
CAAAAAGGAACTTTATATTATTGGAAACTTCTTTCGGATAAAACACTTTTATGAAGATGTCAGCATAAAAAATGAGAAAAGTTCACCGTCTGTTGAGCGTGACATCGTGTAAAAATTAACAAATACTTTTATGGAATGTCAAGGATTTCTAAATAAGCATCCTTGGGAAATTCAGTAATTCTTGGAACTGAATATTCAGTGAAATATTCCCTGCAAGGATATGTGAATATCGATTTTCTCTGAAGCTATTTTTCGTGTGATTTTTTAATTCAAAGTTATTAATAGCGTGCTATTTATAGGTCGTCACTCACTAAGATTAACCTTGACCTAACAAAATCAAATTACGCAATTTTAANACACAATAAAAGAGGAATGTCTTGCCTCCCTCAATAAAAAGTAAAGTCTTCTATAACACCTAGATGTTTGTATTTGATAAAAAAGAGCATCAAGTATTAGACAAAAAAACTAAGCGCAAAATGCCTCGAAATCTCACACGACTGAAAAGGAAGGTCGCGCATGAAAACCCCCAAGAAGATAATTTTTTTATAGTGATATCAATATGATAATAATAATAATATTTATTCAGGCAAGTGCATACAGTCATATCATGTACAAATAAAACAATATATAAAACAATGTTAAGCAATGAATACCGGTAGTTTCAAAAGTATATATATTGTAATATTGAACACATAGGATAACCAATAAGGTCAAAAAGACTTATTTCCAATGGGGGCCTTGTTAATAACTACAAAAAATACCTAAAAGTCTACTCATACTGTATGTCCTATAAGCAAATATAAATAAACCTACATTTTGTAAATGAACAAGTATTAAATAAAAATGGCAGAATAATACCACTGAGACACCTTAAACTTCAACACATACGAACACTTTCAGCTCTTATAGAGCTTTGATTTGTTTATACTCTTCTACAAAATATTTGTTACTGTTAAAAACTTTTAAATTCACATCCTCCCCCCATATTTTCTCCATACCCATATTGATTTGGTAAAACCATATACATAGGTTTGGGTACCTTCAACAGAAAATAATAAAATACTACTGTAATTTGAACCAAAATTGTCTAATTCTGTGTTGTCTAGAATGTCTAAAGCCAAATATTCTCTGAAGTATGTAAATCTTGTACATTCTAGAAATAAGTGCTTTAAATTTTCTAAAGCTTAGTTACAGTAATAACATGTAGTTTTTTCCAAACGTATATTCCCTTTAATTAACTTTTCTTTTGTAAGTAAGCAGTCATGTACTACACAGAAGATGAAGTCGTGTATAAAATTTTGTTTTAAACTGGATAAAAACTGCCATGTTTAGTTGAAATCTAGTGTAGGATGTTTTAACTGTATGGTATGTTTGTGTTCTGCTATTTGTAAGAGTTTGTAATAAATATTCTTTTCTGATTGATCAAATTCAATGTTACCTCGGTATTCTAAATACATTTTTTTGAGTTTCATGTATAAATCAGGCAATCTATCTATATTATGTACAAAGGTATTTTGTGCAAAATCTGGAAATGTATCTTTAGTCGTGAGTCCTAAATAGTAAATAAAAAAACGGGTCCATATACATGATATAGATGTGTTCCCCTTATTTAAAAAGATAACCTCCTCAACAGCATGGCCTCTAATTTTGTATCTAGAAAAATTAATTTAACTCCCCCTTTTTGGTGTGGTTAATGCTAGCTACTACTGTCATGGTGGTAATATGAAGAGATCAGTATATTTTAATATATAGTTAAAATAATTTAGTTAAAAGTTCAACAAAACCAAAAAATATTGTAAAAATGTCCAAAGAGAATCAGAGAATGTAATTTAGAAAATTTGCAAAATATCACAGTAATTTGTGGTACTTCAGTGTGAAAACAAAAATCTTAATGCCATTATTTAGGAAAACGGAAATTATACAAGGGAGGTCATTAGCGGTATTTTATAGAAATGGTCATATCGAAATAAGTTTGTTGATTCTTATTAATTATTGTCACTGCTGACTAATTGCAATTTAAACAACACCTGTCCTCATAACTGCCCCAGTCAACAATAATTAATCAGTCTAATTAACATGTTTACCTGTAAAATAAGTGTTACCTATGCTGATTGACAAAAAATCAATAAATGACACATATGATAATTTCACCTGGTTAATTATCACTTTGACACCATACGATTGCGGGAGATTTTGCAGGAGACATTCACAAAAATGGGAGATTTGCAGGAGAAATGTCTGTTTTGTGCCAAATTGCGGGAGACTCCCGCAAAAATCGGGAGGGTTAACACCTATGAATGTTGTTGATGGATTTTAAGTCATTAAATTGTTTGTCAGTGGCTAGTATAGATTTCGAGACATTTCGGCCATTGGAAATTACGGCCATGTGTAATTTTGGACTTGGACGTTTCGGTCCTGTCATGAGTATGTGCTAGTAAGTGTTACAAATAAGTAAAACATTCTGAACGATATATAAAAATAAACAATTACTTTTTCTGAACCTATTTCGACCGTAAGTGGGGCTCTGATTAACTCTGATAAGATACTTAAATACCAAAGGAAATTTGATTATAGCACATAAACATTGATGTATATCGACAATAACACATATTTACTATACCAAGTATAGTCATCTCAGACAAAAACTGGTTGTCATATGTTTTATTCAAATAAATGCATTGTGCATTCATTTATTTTGATGTTTTGATAGATTGAATGGCTATATTGCGGTATAGGCATCTAAATCTATTTGTCTCTGATTGCAGGTCAAAGACTATACAGTTTTTTGGTTTTTTTTAAGACTTTTCTCATAGGGAAGCATATTAACGTTTTAAGGGATCGAAAAAAACCCAATGTCGCCAAAATAAATGACATTAATATAATATCCCATTTAAATAACAGCAAACTGCAAAATTACATTAAAAACACGCATGTGAGATGTATTCATGTAGTATTAGCATACGATGGCCAAAGCATCCAAGTCCGAAACGACCAAGTCCAAGGTTACACTATGGCCGAAACGTCCTGCTTCCCTAGTATATCCTCTACCATGTGTTGTCTACAGTTGAGATTTGGTATCCAAGTTCTTGTCGTAAGTTGTGGAACATTTTCTCTCTTTGATTCTTGTATAATGGAAAGTCCAAAAGATAATGGTCTGTTGTCTCCCAGTCTGTGCCAAAAACATTTTCATTCACTAGCCCGAAGGGGCTAGTAAGGTCCTGTGTTGTACTAGCCCGAACTCAATTTCACTAGCCCTTATAGAAGATTCTTTGTTATTAAGGTACAATTTTAACTAGCCCACCGGGCTAGTGACTTCAAATTTTTACTAGCCCGAGACTGATTTTACTAGTCTCGGGCGTAGGGCTAGTGGCTAAAGGCACAGACTGGTCTCCATCTGTCCACATTGGCAGCAAGGTGTTTCTGTCTGTCCTAAATTGTGTCTGTATGATCTGAGATCGGAATATCCTGTTCTTAAGGTGTCTGCAGGGTATTAATTTCCTATTATAGAATTTTGTGAAATTTCAGTGTAGAAACATGATTGAATTATTGTTCAAAATATAAAATAAAATTTGGGGGTCACCGTGCATTTAAGCTAAAAAACTGAAATTGAAAATTTAAGGATTTTACAAAGAAATGATAGGGAAAATGACTATATGAGTGGATAAATTAAAAATTCTATGATAGATTTTGTTTGTACTTTGCATGTGTTTTAAACTTATTATATTGTTTACATATAAAAAATAAAATTGGCGGTCACCGTTGAAATAAGCCACATAAATTATGAAATGCCACTCTATATGAAATTATTTTATCAAATTATCTCCCTTGTTTAATTTCTGTGTTCTGTAAATCTAGCTACAGATTTAAAATATGTTTGTTTTAGTTCACATTTTTGTAATGAAAATGTTGTAAAATGAATAAGGAATGAAAATCTTAAATACTTTTTAACTTTATTTACATTTTAAATAATTATTTTGTTAAATTTCTCAATGTATTAAGCCTAAATGAACAAGTTTAAAACAAAAATGGCGGAATAATACCACTGAGACACCTTAACCCAGATGTTATTATCCCAATCTCCTTTGAGGGTATGTCGATGCAACCAGTGGTCCCGATCTTGGGGTTATGTTGTATAGATGTCTGCCACTGGTGCCCAAATCCCATCTTTTTTGCCATTTCAATTTTGTATTCTTTCGTGCTGCTAGTTTGACATCATTTATGGTTATAATGTTGTAGCTGGTGTTAAGCAATGTGGCTTCTGTTGCTGCTTCTTTTGCAAGTTTATCTGCCTGATCATTCCCGGCAATGCCTGCATGGCCAGGAGTCCACATGATTGTTGTTTCTAGGCCATTTCTTACAAGACTTCCAATATGTTCTTTTATTTCTGTTATTAGAGCCATATGCTTGAAGACTTCTATCCTAATATTAGAATACCCACTCCCGACTGACTATCTGAAAGGAATTTTAGTTAAGGACATGCCAAGTTTGCTATGTCTGTAATACAATGTTCCAGGACCATAAGGATAGCTACCAGTTCAGCAAGTAATGTTGATCCTCTAAGTGCCACAGGTCGCTTCAGGAATACTGACCTTTGGTTGTCCTGGTAGATCACAGCACCTGCTCCAAATCGCCCTGGATTTCCTTGGCAAGATCCGTCTGTAAATGCTAAAATGGAGTTGTCTATTGATTCCCCGACAATCTGGCTAACTGTTTCTTTGCTCAATACCACTTGTTCTTGTGTTCTTGTGTACTGGTTTTTGAGCTCCCCAAACGGCTCCAATACTGGGGTGTTTTTTTTTTCATCATCAGTTGGCAACCTGCTTGGTATGTGTATTCTGGCTCCATGAGTTTGATGTCGACATTTGTATTTTTATACATGTCAATAGCCTGGCTCATTGCTTTCCCGAATGTTTCATACTCTTTTTCTCCTCCAACATACCTTTGTAGATGCTGTTTTACAGGTTCATGGATCGACTTTGCCTGTATTTTCGCAATTTCTCGTATGGCTATTTCTTCTATACGGAGGTCAGTTGGTATTATGTTGGCCTCTACTTCAAGGGCTTCCCTGTCTGCTGTTGCTGGTAATCCAAGGCATAAGGCTAGTCCTTTTCTTTGTATTGATTCAAGGCATTTTAGTTTGTTACTTGATACAATCTGCCAGACTGGACTTGCATATTCTATGACTGACCTTACCAAACTGTTGTATATTTGTTATAGCTTTACTCTTGACATTTTGGCTATTCCTTTTATTTCTCTGATGGTATGGAGAGCAGTATTGGCTTTTTTCAACATGGTCGATATGGTTGGCAAATGACACGTTCTCATCAAGAAGGACTCCAAGGATCTTTGTTGAGCCATTGTATTTAAATTTGTTGTTATTTACTTCTAAAGTCTTTTCTGTGTCTGGAATATTTTTTGTGGAGAAGATACAAATTCTGACTTTTCCACACTGACATCCACACTGACATTAATTCTCCATTTCTTTGTCCAATCAAGAACTTCTTTGATGTCCTTGCTTAGTTTCAGTTTCAACTCATTTGGGCCCGTTTGCCAAATTGTCCCATCATCTGCAAATTTACAGTTGTCCCCTAGTGTACGTATTCTCCATCATGTCTTTAATAAATAGATTAAACAAGGTAGGAGAAATCACGGAACTTGTGGCAGGCCAATACTTGTGGTGAATTCATCTCCCTTGAAGTCTTCTCTGAGACTGCTGGGCCAATATTAACCAAACTTGGCCTGAATCATCACCAGGATGTATGCAGTTTCAAATTTGATGTTGTGGACATAGTCCATGAATCATCAAAGATATTTATCAAAAATCTGATCAGGTACAGTAAATGGTCACATGGCAAGATCTTACCGCCCTGCAAAATGTAAAACATATCAAGATCTACATACATTTAGTCCAAGGTGTTAATTAAATAACCCTCCTGATTTCTGCAGGAGACTACTGCAATTTGGCACAAAACAGATATTTCTCCTGAAATGAGATAGTCTCCTGGTCAGGAGACACAAATTTTCTGTTTTTGTGAATGCCTCCTGCAAAATTTCCCAAAAGGCCACACCAAATAAATTAGTAGTTCTTTGGAAATCCCGCTCCTAAATTAGCAAAATCAAAATTTAAAAATAAAAATTATTTTCCCGCACCTAATTTTCCAAAATAAAAATAAAAAAATAAAAATAAAAATCCCGCACGTTGAAATCAACAAAAAGTTTTCACGAATTTGATTCGGAAATTATAAAAATCGAATCTTTGTCATTTATGCGCTTGATATAAGGGAAAATGCATTGTATTTAAGCGTTATTCTGATTCAGATGACATGGCCACAAGAAAATGATGTGGGAACGAAGTAAAAACGGTCAACTGCCTTTTATGAATAGTCGTGAGGCGTCAAACTTGAATTATTCAAGCCGTCCTGTCTAATTCTCTCCGCAAATACTTGAGTGGTATTTAAAATCTTGTAACGGCTTGGTTACGTTTTGACATTTCCGTTGTTTTCAACATTCGTTGAATTTCGTGTTTTGCACCTACATTGTATTACAAAATCAATTTTTTTGTGTATGACTTGCGTAAATAAATATCAGTGTGTACAGATTATTCCTTAACATAAGCCTTCGTTTGTTGTGCAACCTTTAATATTTGGACATTGATAAACACAACAGACAAAAGTTGTTGTAGGACTAGTGGTGTGAGGTTCCTCACTGTGTTGAAGACCGTACGGTGACCCCTAGATGCTTTGTTTTGGGTCGTTTTAACCTGGATATTGGATGTTGTCTCCTTGACATTTAACCCATTTCCTTTCTTTTTCATAGTGTACAGAATTCAGTGTTAACTTCACAATCTGATGTAAAGATTATTACAGAGTTTTAAAACAATGAACAAACAAACAGCCAAATGTGGGAAAGCCTAGTAAGATGAACTTAACAGGTTAACTCTTCTTGTCTGTTCAATAAGTGAAACAGTATCAATATGAATTTGGGATGAGTCGTATTCACTAGAACAAGCCATGAATCTAATTTTAAAATTGCATACTCATGATGACATCAGTCATGTCAGTATATACTACTGACAAAAAAAGCTTTTTAAATTTACCTAAATAATTTTACTTACTACACAAGACAAAACTTTCTTGAATGCATCTTAATCATTGTTGTTCTTTGTATGGAGGTTATACATTTAGGTTTTTAAAACATAAATAGTGGAATATTTCTAAGACATCATAAGAATTATCAAGTTCTAGCACCTGTTTAAGATAATCACTGCCAGATATTGACCAACTCTGCAAGCTATTATCATTTTTGAATCTGCTTGTCTTTTTTTGCACAAGTTTCTAGTTAAGTACATCTTAAATGATCTCTAGTGATTATTTACATGAAATTTACACAATTCTTTGGTAGACTAGTTAGTGATCAATATGCATACTGAAAAGTGTAGTGCTGAACAACATATACATGTAGTTGTGGCTATAGATATCATGTAACAGAAGGTCAGAATGTGAAATAGTTGTTGTTGATTTATCACAAATGCCCTTTTAAGTCTGGAGGTTGAATGTAAGCTGTTATGCAGGTTCAAATACGCATATTTGAAACATTATTGAAACACCGGACTAGAAAAAATAAAAGAAAAATATTTCGCTCGCTCTTAAATTCAAGAATATTTGAGGCGAAAAATTTAAAATTAAAAAAAAAATTTCGCTCGCTCGCTCCAATTTTTTTGGCCAAAATCTCGCAGAACTACTTATTAATTTGGTGTGGCCAAATCATATTTTGTCAAACTGAAAATTATCCAAGTTAAATTATCGTACATGTCAGTTATTAATTTTTGTCAATCAGCATATAGGTAACACTAGTTTTACAGGTAAACATGTTATTAAATAAAACTGATAAATTATTATTGATTGGAGCAGTAATGAGGACAGGTGTTGTTTATATTGCAATCAGTCAGCAGTGACAATCTGACAATACAATTAACAAAGTTATTTTGATACGACCATTTTTATAAATGCCACTAATTACCTCCCTTGTATAATTTTCCACTTCTTAAATAATCGACCATAGATTTTTGTGATCACACTGAAATACCCCAATTTATTGTTATATTTTGCAAATTTTCTAAATTACATACTCTGAAACAATATCTGTGGACATTCTCACAATATTTTGTTTTGTTGAATTGAAAATTTAAATGTTTTTTGGCTATTTCAATAGTATTTGTATATACTGATCTATTTTTATTTCCATTTCCATCATGACAGATTTTACTTTTAATATTGCTGTACCTTTGTGAACAACAAAAAAAAACACATTAGGCCATTCAAAATAAATTGTTTGTTTCTCGAGCCTTTTTATTTTAAATTTGGTGCGGGCAGGCTTTTTTTCATGATTTCTTGGATGTCAGCAAAATTTAATTTTGACACCGACGGTTGTCCGATTGCCCTGGACAAGTGAAAGTCCCGTTCGGACAAGTGAAAGTCTGTCAGAACTTGTCTGATTGGGCAAGTAAAAAAAATTCCTTGTGTTTGGCAATAAAAAGAAATAACTAAATACCGAAGTTATTGTGAATTTTGATTCTGCATATGCGCATTTCGACAACTTATGTCTCTTCAGTGCAGATAAAATCTAAACATGTGGAAGACCATAATGTCAAAGATGTTTAAAATCTGATAGAGAACAAATTACCAAATTATCCTTGAAGCTTTTGTGTGACAATTCAGTCAGTCAGGGGAATCACAGAAACAAGTGACAAGGTAATCACTTATATAAGTGATTTTAGAGCTTCTCTTATGAAAATCCTAAACAACCATAAAAAGGCAAACTGATGAAATGCCTTGTTGTGAAAACTCATGTAAACTATTTTTTATTATAGTCAAGTACATGTGAGCTATGAAATATGCAAAATTAGTATGCCATTTGACAAGTAAGATTTTTGATAAAATTTGGCATTTTTTAGGTCATTTTGAAAGTCAGTTTTCCATGTGAAAATGAATTTTCCTGATACTCATGATAATTATTTTGGAAACTAGGATGTCTCAGCTTTAAGTTAAATCAATAAAAAAGTACTGTTCTCGGACAAAAAACAACTGTTCTTGGGGCCTGAAAAAACCTGGTGTTTAGCTGTATGATCACTTATATAAGTGATTATTTAGATAAAAATTGATGAAATCACTTATAGAAGTGATAACCAGTAAATTAGTCCCTGTAGTCATCCAGCTTCATTTATGGAAAACAAAATTGCCAAAGATACTATCAAATCAATGTCTATCTTTAGAACATGAAAACTCTTTGTCAGGCCACTAGAAAACCCAAATCATTGCTTCAAGTGCTTACCTTATCACTTGTATAGGTGATTAAAAGGGAAAATCAAGAGAGACAACCCTTACTTTCCATTTTCTGTAACTTGTTTCCTTACCCAGCTATGAGGGGCCGAAGGGGGCCAAAATCGTAAATTTACAGATAACCTAAAATTTTTATTATTCATTGGATTTCTACAGGAAAATTGCCTAGCATCCATAGAATTGATTTTCAGACTCAGAATTTCCCTTTTATATATTTTGGAAAAAGGGGAGGCATATCGTTGTGTCCATTCTTATACTGTGTCAACACCTGTATTGTGTCAACACACACTTGAATTTGCACTTGCCATATTGATTCAGGGTTCAATGAGCGGGGGCATAATTGGTTGCTATTTGGCGACAGCTCTAGTTTTTTTTTTATACGACCACAAAAATTTTGCGGTCGTATATTGGTATGGTGTTGGCATCGTCGGCGTCCACGTCTGCGTCGGCGTCGGCCTCTGTGGACAGCATAACTTTGCTTCTAGTGGACGGATCTTTATGAAATTTTAGTATGATGTATCTTGGCACACGCGTAAACAGAGGTTTTAATTTTGAGTTGATGGCCCCGCCCGTTTTGAAAAAGGGGCCAAAAGGGGTGAAATTGGGTGTTTTCACATTTTTGACTGTAGAATCTTTATTAATTGTTGGATTTTGATGGGGTTTGTTTCAGTGTGCTCCTGAGGAAATTTCCAATCTACAGTATGCCAACAGATTTCACGTAGCATGTACCGCTCACGAGATAAATGGGGCCCAACAGGGGCAAATCTCAAAAAAATTAAATTTTTTATTTTTAGTCCGATTTTGATGCAGTTTTTTTCAATGGATTCCTTGTGAAAAATTAATATGGCGCTCAGCTATTAGATTTTTTATAACTTGTTTCCTTTCCCAGCTATGAGGGGCAGAATGGGGCCAAAATTGCGAATTTGCAGATTATGTAGAATTTTTTATCGGATTTCGATAGGATTTTTTTCTTTGGATTCCTCTTGATCTAAGCTTTCGGTAATATGTCAATGGATTTGGCGTAGCTCTTACCGTTTCCGAGCTACAAGGGGTCAAAGGGGCCAATATTGCAATTTTTCTTAATATGTCAAATCTTTATTTTTCATCGGATTTCGATGGGATTTTTTTCTTTGGATTCCTCTTGATCTAAGCTTTCGTTAGTATGTCAACAGATTTTGTGTAGGTCTTACCGTTTCCGAGCTACAAGAGGTCAAAGGGGCCAAAAATGCAATTTTTTCTAAATATGTCAAATCTTTATTTTTCCATGGATTTCAATGGGATTTTTTTCTCTGGATTCCTCTTGATCTAAGCTTTCGGTATTATGTCAACGGATTTGGCATAGCTCTTACCGTTTCCGAGCTACAAGGGGTCAAAGGGGCCAATATTGCAATTTTTCTTAATATGCCAAATCTTTATTTTTCATCGGATTTCCATGGGATTTTTTTCTTTGGATTCCTCTTGATCTAAGCTTTCAGCAGTATGTCAACGGATTTGTGTAGGTCTTACCATTTCCGAGCTACAAGGGGTCAAAGGGGCCAAAAATGCAATTTTTCTAAATATGTCAAATCTTTATTTTTCATCGGATTTCAATGGGATTTTTTTTCTTTGGATTCCTCTTGATCTAAGCTTTCAGGGGTATTTCAACGGATTTTGTGTAGGTCTTACCATTTCTGAGCTACAAGGGGTCAAAGGGGCCAAAAATGCAATTTTTCTAAATATGATATATCTTTATTTTTCATCGGATTTCGATGGGATTTTTTTCTTTGAATTCCTCTTTATCTAAGCTTTCATGGGTATGCCAACGGATTTTTTGTAGGTCTTACCGTTTCGGAGCTACAAGGGGTCAAAGGGGCCAAAAATGCAATTTTTCTGAATATGTCAAATCTTTATTTTTTTTTGGATTTCGATGGGATTTTTTTCTTTGGATTCCTCTTGATCTAAGCTTTCAGTAATATTTGCAACGGATTTTGTGTAGGTCTTACCGTTTCCGAGCTACAAGGGGTCAAAGGGGCCAAAAATTGCAATTTTTCTAAATATGTCATATCTTTATTTTTCATCAGATTTCGATGGTTTTTTTTTTCTTTAAATTTCTATGTCTGTAAAGTTTTAGTTGATAGTACATATTCTGCATAGCTCTTAAGGTTTTTTATCAGTAAGTAATCAAAAGGGTTGATTTTTTCCCTATTTTGTTTCTAGATAATAACTGTGTCTAGCTTCTTTTTGTGTCCATCTTATTATTGTGTCAAGCTCTTTACTGTGTCCACATTCACTTTAAAAATTTCAGTGGTCGACATGCTGCGGTCGTATCATGCTGTGCTCGGCGTAGCCCTTTATTTTATTAAACAATGTACGAGGAATGTCAATCTATCAAACAGTTAAAATGACAGTATAAGCATTCCTTTTTTTTACTTGCCTGATCGGACAAGTTAAATACAAGTTTTACTTGTTCTGAATGTGGAATTTACTTGCCCCGGGCAATTGGACAACCGTTAATGTTGAACCCTGCGGTTTGATGCGGCTACCTTTTGACAGACACGGGCGGGACTTGAGAAACAAATTTTTCTTTTTTTTGAGTAGCCCAATGACTTGTTGCATAGGTTTAGACTTTACCAAGTTAAAACATGTGCATTTTATCACATTAAAGAAATATGAATTGATATCTAAGTGCATGAAATAATCTAAATTTTCGTTACATTCTGGCAGGGGAAAACCTGTAAACTGGAAAGCAAAAGGTTGAAAATGATGTAATGCAAAATCTCCTGCAATTTCAAACTGGATTGCGGGAGATCTCCTGCAATTGGGTTTAAGAAGGTATGATTATATATAAGTACTCAAAAGTATTTCCACAAGTGAAATTTACCTGAGCATTTCTTGTTAAAAGGGCCTCTGTTCAAAAAATTCCACTGAATTCATTTCTTGGCCGATTTTCATAAAATTTGCATTGATAAAAGGGCATGACATGTAGTTTTTTGCAGTCATTTTGAAATAGTTTTAGGAATAGTAGTTACTTTATTGATACAATTGAAAAAGGCATCAAAATATTTTACGTTATATTTTACTATAGATATAGTAAATTTTAGTAAATTTTGACTTCATAATTTTCTGTTTATGGTTAAATTGTGACAGTTTGAAAACTACAAATTATAAAATTAATTCAAAATTACTGAAGGAAACTGCATGTCAAGTCCTTTTTATCAGTGCAAATTTTATGAAAATTGGCCCAGAAATGAATTTTGTGGAATCTTTTAAACAGAGGCCGTTTTAGCAAGAAGTGCACAGGTAAATTTCACTTGTGGAAATACATTTGAGCACTGAGTGTACATGTACTCTGCAATTTTTGCAGGAAATCTAAGTACTAATATAGAAGTTATTGCTCTTTTCTTGTAGATTCTGTTGCCGTTTTTATACACCCGTCAAAAGACAAATGTATTATGGTATACCCTTCGCACATCTGTGCTTCCATTAACTTTTTGGTTTCCCAAGTTTTTTCTATAACAACATGACATTTTGTGTTGATTTTGTAGGGAGTTACGGGCTTTGGACTTAGTTAATTTTTTTTCAATATCAGTTTTATCATCTTTTCTTTGCAATGTCTTAGCAGTTTGATTTGATATATGGTAAATAATTGTATATATGAGTTACATGTCAAGTATGATTTTGGTTTTGGTTTGCAAAAATTGCAGATTTCATGTATGTAAATCTTGATATGCTTTATATTTTGCAGGGCAGGTAGATCTTTCCATGTGACTGTTTACGGTACCCGATCAGATTTTAGATAAATATCTTTGATGATCCTTGAATTATATGCAAAAAACAGCAAGTTACCCTATGTTCTGTTGCAAGTAAAATTTGTCAACATTGATTTTTTTTTTTAATTTTGACCTAGACTTCAATAGTTTCTAGAAAGATGAATTGTAGATTGTTGATTCACAGTGTAAGAACAAAAAATGAGGGAATACCTAAGAGTCATTTAAATTTGTTTTCTATTTTCAGATAAGATGGAGTCACTCAGGATTTTGGGATCATTTAGTCATCACAAATGTGTTTGGATGAAAATGAAATCGTACAGAGATATAATTGGATCACTTCGTCACTATACATGCTGTAAATCGCCAAAATTTATATGGCCATCATCTTCACAAACTGAAATTTGTACTTTCAGAAGGACTTCAACATTCAGAACAAAAACTTTACCTGCAGAACAATACTATTCTGGTAGTAGTTACCTAGCAACAACTTTTCCAATGTACAGATGTCAGCGATATTTCCATGAGGATAGAGAAACCAAAGACATAACAGTGTGGGGCAGTATAAAACATTTACCACATACCCCAATGCCAGCCTTAATACTAGGTGTATCTGGACTTATACCATTCATGGCAGCACCAGCGTACATGGTATACAATAGTGATTATATGGCTGATATCTGCTTTGCTCAAATGGCATATGGTGCAACTATTTTATCATTTTTAGGAGGAGTTCGATGGGGATATTCAGTAGCTGAAGAAAGTGTATTAAGACCGGACTGGATTAATCTTGGTGTAAGCGTTATCCCATCTTTAGTGGCATGGGGTGGACTTTTAATGCCATTCCCAGGATCTATATTTACTATTATGGCAGGACTAGCTGGTGTCGGATATTATGATATGGTTACTTATGGTTATCCCCCTTGGTTTAAAGGATTACGTTTTATATTAACCTTTGTTGCTATATTATCATTGTGGTCAACATTTATGTGCAGATTTTTATTAAAAGGAAGTAATTCAAAAAGTGACGAAAATATAGAACAGTAAGACTATATAGTTAAAAAAAAATGTTTTTGAAAAAATACAATATTTACAGTGAGTAAACACATATGAGTGACCATGAAAAAATATCCAGTAAAATAAATGTGAATGGTAATTTTGGAAAACTATACCACTGGCACTGCTTATGTCATTATCGGTTCAAATTTTGCATGAAGTGGAATAATTCAGAAATATGCAAAAAATAAATTGTCTGTTGATGAATCATTTTTTTATGGTGGGGCTTTCAAAATGCCAAAAAAATATCATGTAAAAAGAAAGAAAATTACATTGATTTTGTATGAATAACAGTTATTTCATTTTGACCATGAACTGTTTCTTAAAAGAGGGTTTAAAACATTAATATATTAGTATGTGCATTTTATTAATATATTAGTATGTGCAAACCAAGTAATAAAAAGGCTGATAAGACAACATTATACATATATACTATTAGTAATTTGTTTTGCGAGTATGGAATTCTCTGCTTGTATTGCATCGAGTGCGACAGCACGAGATGCGATACTAGCTGAGAAATCCATCCGAGCAAAACAAATTACTAATAGTATTTTTATCGCTAATTTTGATATTGATACATATCGGATATATATTTCCTTTTCCAATGAAATGATTTTTTTAGTTAAATAATTCATTATTGGTAAAATATAGCGCTTTCTTTTTGGGATTATTTTTGTCACGAAACGTCACACGACGTCATATTAATACGCTGTTGCTAACGTCCCATAGAGATTGACGATAATATGTTCGTATCAGTGCAGTGCAGTGATAATAGAATTATCGTTGCTCGGGAACAATTGAAAATTGCGCAAATTAGCGATAAAATAAATTACTGGGTTTGGCAACATTGTGTTAATTTGCAGATTCTTATCCCTGCCAGCAACACAAAAATGTGTCCTTTTTTTTAAACTACGATTTTAGTTATATTTTAGTATTGATTCCTGGAAAAAAGTCCTTGCTAGAACTCGAAAGTAGCTTTACACAGAAATTATCACATTTAAGACTAAATAGCCGATAAAGTTCTGGATGTCTGTGATTTACTTTAAAGGAGGAACAGAGTAAGAAATAAAATGTAGAAGTCTTCTACCAACCCTGTTATTTTTGGTGATCCTGGATAAAAATAAAATTGGTGTAGCCTTAACAATTTTTGGCAGGGTTGTATGTAGTGCAAATCCTTGTTATACATGTAGTATGGTGAATATTGGGCAGGCGGAGGAAATGGGAATTCATTTTGTGAAAAAAAAAACTCCTCCTAAAGTTTTCATCCAATCTTTGAAACTTCACAGAAAGCTTCTAAAAATAATGAATATGTGCACCTAACTTTATGGAATTATTTTAGAAATTTTTTTCTTATTTTTCCAGACTTTGAAACTTGGTCACTTTTAATCTACATTTTGTATCTATTTTGTGAAATCAACTCCTCCTACAGTTCAGGGTTGGCAAAAAAGTGGGAAATACTCATATTTCCCAGGACGGTGGGAAATACTGGGAAATCCCGGACAATACTGGGAAATATACTGTAATATGATATGACTTTATAACTTTGTTGTGAAAAGTGCTGCAAATGGCTCAGATATGAAGCAGAGTTGGAAATAACAGCCTGCCCAAGGCAGTCTAATTTTGGACAGGGCAGGCTAATATTTTCAAAATTTACATAGACATATAGCAAATATATTGAAATTTTTAATTCAGGGCAGGTTAGAATTTGTAGTGAGTTTCCTACCCTGTATGAAGATGGAATTATACCAAGGAAGTTTCATTTTCTCCCACTACCATATGACTATTCTAAATAGGTAAAACAATAATACTTCCCTTTTTATACGACCGCAAAAATTTTGCGGTCGTATTATGGTATGGCGCTGGCGTCGGCGTCGGCGTTGGTGTCGGCGTCGGCGTCGGCGTCTGTGGACAGAATAACTTTAGTTCTAGT
>MJUU01020049.1:0-12997 GCA_002080025.1 Modiolus philippinarum
AAAAGGGGAAACCAATTTCAAATTTAAAGGTAATAGAGTACAGTTTGAGCTGAACGAGGACGTTCTTGATAACCTGGATTCCGTCGTTTCTTGTCTTGAACAAGGACGTACTAGAAAAGCTGTAAAATACATCAAGGAGTCACAAGATCTACTAACGAAAAGGAACAAGCACATTAGGATTGCGGACAAGTCCGAAGGTGGTTGGCAAACCGTAAACGAATATATTTCCGATGAGCTTGCTAGTGATTCCGAAGATGAGAAGCGCATTCATGCAGCAGATAACAGAGCCCTTAAAAAGATTAAGCTGGCAAAGGCGGAGAAAAAACCAATTTCACGAAAAAGACCAGCTGTGGCAGCCGGTTCGTCGTCTCAACAAGCACATGGCGTGGGTAGTTCTGCTGCTAACAGTTTTCAGCTGCAGGCCTTTCGTACAGGGGCGCCTGCCGGTGGAGCCCAAGGCCAGCAGAGCCAAGCAAAACCCTCAGGCGTCTGCTTTAATTGCGGATTCTTTGGACATTGGGCAAGGGAATGTCGGAGACAAAGCAAGAACAGATTACCCAGAGGATCTACTTCATAAAGAGCCATATCAACAGACTTTTCAGGTAGACAATATTAATGTTCCAGACCATACGCGTACGGTCCGGACCGTATGCGTATACTCATATGGTCCGACCGTACGAGTATGGTCGGACCATACGCGTACGGTCGGACCATATGAGTATACGTGTACGGTCTGCTACGAGCTGGACCATACGCGTATATTCAGACCGTATGAGTACAAAGACAAAGACAGACACTACATTCGTTATTCAAACAAAGAAGTAAGTTACAGTCCGACAAAACGTGTATAGCACTAACTACCACTGAAAGCGGTATAAATTATTAGGTATTTATTAAAATAATAAATTACTAATATAACTGAAATGAAATTATAGAAGCAGTGATATAAAAAATATTTTCACATTTTCACACAAATTTAAAAGGTAATACATAAACTTCATTTTTACATTGAGAACTTTTGTTCGTTTACAGGGGGGTATTCCTTTTTGGAACCATGTGTAATTTCTGCTGTTATTTATTCAGCCGTCCATTTACGAGATGTTGGGATTTGCACCCCCTTTTTTTTTGGAGTAATTGGGAAACATGTTGTTGTTCCTTATAGGTGGTATTCAATGATTTTTCAGACAAGAAAACCGTATATTTTATTTTAATTAACATTCCATTTTTTTTTACGAAACACTAGATTTTTTTTATTTCTATATCTCAAATAACGTTCAATTATAACTCAATTTTATAAACACGTCTCCAAAATATAATTACAGTAAAGTAAATTATTATTTTTCTCTTATATTTTCTATAAAATAACGATTGTTTAAAAAATCTTACTTGTTTCTAAACATAAGAGCTTAATTCTTTACATAATATTGTGAACGGTACATATTAATTTATTGATATATTATCCAAGAACACGTAAGACTTTGAAATAGCCAGACCGTACGCGTACGGTCGGACCATACGCGTACGGTCCGACCGTATGGGTATTTCGAAAAAAAACTCGTATGGTCCGGACCGTACGCGTACGGTCCAAATACGCGTATGGTCTGGATCATTAACACTTATTTTGAATATGAAAAAGATGTTTCAGATATAAATGTTAAAATCTGTTAGTTTTTGGGAAAATATTTGTACTTCTAATTTCATTTTTGATATTATAAAAGAAGGTTATAAAATTCCTTTTTTACATGAACCAAAATCAGTATTTTTTAAAAATTATAAATCTGCTTTAAAAAGTTCTGAATTTGTAAATGAAGCTATTTTAGATCTTGTCAAAGGCGGTTTGGTTCAAGAGGTGTCGAACAGACCGCACGTGGTAAATCCATTGACTGTATCGATTAATTCTAAAGGTAAACATAGACTTGTATCAGATTTAAGACACGTCAATAAACTGGTGTTGGTAAACAAAATTAAGTTCGAAGATTGGAAGGTGTCAAAACAGTATGTTAAACCTAATTCTGTTGGGTTCCTGTTCGATTTAAAATCAGGATATCATCATATTGGTATATGTAAATCGTATCACAAATATCTAGGCTTTTCATGGAAGTTTCAGAATGTTGTAAAATATTAAGATTTCACTGTTTTACCATTCGGATTAAAATCCAGTGGATATGTTTTTACCAAGGTTGTCAGACAATTAGTATCGCACTGACGAAAAAGGGGAATTAAAATCGTCGTTTATTTAGACTATTGATTTGGTATTGCAGAAAACAGCGAAGTAGGTAAATTACATGCAGATATTGTAAAATCTGATTTGATTGCATCTGGTTTTGTACCAAATAAAGAAAAGAGTGTATGGTTTCCTTCTCCTACAGTTAAGTGGTTAGGATTTGTGTGGGATTTGCAAACATGCGTTTTGCTTATCCCTGAGGCAAAAATTTTTGATTTACAACAGTTAATAGGAATTTTATTAGACAATTCTAACAAAGTTAAAATTAGAACACTTGCAAAAGTTTGTAGTAAGGTTATGTCACTTACACCTGCTATTGGTAACGTAACACAGATTCTGACCAGAGCTTTGTTTGCCGTGATTAATGCACGTGACGATTGGGATAAATTTATTAACATTAATTTTTACAGTGATTTAGTTTTCGAACTTGTTTTTTGGTAAAACAATGTTCATTTGTTGATTCCTGTTCCTTTGTTAGCTAAGAAAAGTGAGGATACAGTATTTTTGTGATGCTAGCGATACAGGTGCGGCAGGGTTCATTCAAAACTCTACACATATCATGTATAAATCTTGGTCATTTTCAGAAAAGGTGAAAAGTTCTACATGGAGAGAGGTAAGAACGATTGAACTGTGCTTACGTTCGTTTTGTTACATGATATAAAATAGTACTGTTACTTTTTATACAGACAATCAGAATGCTGTCACTGTTATGGAGAAAGGTAGCAAAATATTAGAGTTACAGAGTCTGTCACTAGCTATTTACAATTTTGCATAGCTTATCATATTTCAGTTCATGTCAAGTGGATTCCAAGGGATCAAAATGAACAAGCAGATTTTCTGAGTCGAATTGTCGATGTCGATGACTGGGGAATATCAACAGAATTTTTTTGATTTTATGAACAATTTATGGGGTCCTCATGCCATCGACAGATTTGCAAACATGGATAATAAAAAATTAAACAGGTATAATTCGTTATATTGGAACCCAGGTTCAGAAAATATTGATTCGTTTACTTGCAATTGGCATGGGGATAATAATTGGCTAGTGCCTCCAGTATCATTGGTTTCTAAAACGATTAATCATTTTATCTGCACTGAAGAGACATAAGATGTCGAAATGCGCATATGCAGAAATTAAATTCACAGGAAGTTCGGTATTTAGTTATTTAGTAAACTGTAAAGCATCTGGTACACTGGTAGTGCCCAAGTGGCCCTCTTCGCCGTTTTGGCCTTTATTATTCAATGATGGTTTAATATATAAACCTTATGTTGAAGATGTTTTAGAATTTCATGAAACACAGAGAATTTTTGTAGCTGGTCAGAATGTCAATTCTATATTTGCTAGAGGAGATTTTAAAGGTACTGTGTTAGCTGTAAAATTAAATGCAATGAGTGTGATTTTATTTACAGTTAAGATATTGTCACTGGACAGCAGTATTGATTTTTGTCACTGCATTTATGATGTTAACTGACATTATGGTCACTGGAATAACATATTTTATGGTCACAGGACTTTTGATGACAATTAAACATTTGGTAGTCACTGGGCTTACGATTTGGATGGTCACCGGACTGTTAATTTTTATGGTCACTGGATTATACAGTAAAGGTCACTGGACCAATATGAGATGTTCGACAAATAAAGGTAATTGTACTAATTTAATTATATTTTATTAGCTCATAAATGTAAAAAAAATCATTGTATTGCAGAAATTTTTTTCATCTGGTTTTTGGACACAGAAAGAAGTTGTCAAACATCCACAGTTGAAAATCCTTTTTCAAAAACTCTCAGCTACAGTAATAGATTCAAGGGCCAAACAACTGTGTCGAAATATATTGGTTCTTTTAAAAGATTTTTACTTTGGACAAAGAGTTATCCAGAAATATCATCTGTACTTCCATGTAGTGAACTGTATGTAAGCTTATATTTACAACATTTAATAGACAATAATCAGCACTTTAGCGTCGCGGAAGCAGCATTCTATGGTATTAAATGGGCACAACAAACGGCAGGTCTAAGCAATCCTTGCGATTCTGATATTGTTAGAAATATACTCGACGCATCTCGTTTACGTACTAGACCTATTAAGAAAAAGACATCCGTAGGCCCAGATATTATCAAAATAAGAAAAAGAAGGGAAAAAGTCTATTTAATATGTATAACAAATCTACACGAACACTTCAGGATTTACGTTTGTTATCTATATGTGCTTTAGCTTATACAGGATTTCTCAGATACAACGAACTTTGCGACATTAAGGCTAAAAATATTTTCATTTACAGATCAGTATTTAGATATTTTTATAGAAAAAAGTAAGACTGACTGTTATAGAAAAGGTAAAAATGTTTATATTTCAAGGTTAACTATTCCATTTTGTCCTGTTTATATATTACAGTCTTATTTTAGAGAGTCAGATATTGATATGAACTCGGATATGTATATTTTAGGTCCTTATCTTTTTTGAAAAGATCGAATAGTTTTGTATTACGTTCGACAAATAAAAAGTTTTATTACATACTTAGTAGAAATAAAAGCGTTTTTGCATGATCAATATGACCGGAAGTAACCTGTCCATATTTTCACACCCCAGGAAAATAATAGGTTATTTTATGCTCCTCGTGCATCTCAGACAAAATAAACGACTTCCGGTCCATATTGGCCTGGGCAAATAAACGACTTCCGGTCCATATCGGCCTGGCATTTCTAAACGTCGGAAGTATGTAATAAAAAGTTTAATACATGTGCATTTCCATATTGACCTGATTATCATCCCTCGACCCATATTGTCCCTCGACTTCGTCTCTGGCCAATATGGGTGTCTCGGGATGATAACCAGGCCAATATGGAAATGCCCATGTATTAATCTGTATATCTTATACTCGAGTTAGAGAGCTTATAAAAGAAGCTTTAAGAAGCGTTGGATGTACAGAAAAAGTATTTGGTTTACATAGTTTTCGATCAGGTGGTGCTACTATGGCAGCCAAAAACGGAATTTCGGATGGGCTATTTAAAATGCACGGTCGGTGGAAATCTGAACAAGCCAAAGATGGATATGTATCCGAAGATTTAAAAAATCGTTTGTCAGTTTCAAAAAATCTTGGCTTATGATACAGGTTTCTTTGTGCTTCGCCATGGTCACCGTGCCTGACAAAATCAGAGATGATTTCTTGATTATTTATTCCTATATATATATAAATATGAGTTTTATGAGGATTCGTTGTTCGAAAATTACTGAGTCAGTTTTTCACATAAATATTTTATGTTCGGTTGAACATAGTGAACATAGTGAATTTAGAATATAAATATATTTATGTGCTTTACGCGTAGTAATTTTGTAGTTCTGGTTAATATGAGTTTGATATAAACCGGTTTGGTAGTTCGCGGGCAATATATAAAGAAATTCCGCACGTTTTTCAGTTATGGAGGTTTGGGCGGTGACCACGTCGGACCGAAAAAGTGTAGACAAATTTACGTTTCTTTCAGAGTTTGTTTTTATATCTGCTTATATCTAATTAATGTTGTAAACAATGTATTAATAATTATAATTGTTTATTTATAGATTGTGTAAGGCAGTGCAAGATATTTTGTTTAAGTGGACCATTCAGGACTATTTTGTGAGATGGACTGTAATTATATTTATGTTATATTTATATTGATGTTATATTTATCTAAAATTAGAATGACATGGTCACCGTGCCTTATAAAATCAGAGATGATTTCTTGATTATTTATTCCTATATATATATATATAGATATGAGTTTTATGAGGGTTCGTTGTTCGAAAATTGGTCAGTTGTGCACATAAATATTTTATGTTCGGTTGAACATAGTGAATTCAGAATATAATACCCTTTTAAGGTTGTTGCCACCTGAATGAAAGTGATGAGAATTTCATAAAATTATTCTCAATTAGCAGGACGAAAATTAAAAGTTGACAATTATCAAGAAAAATAATAGGTTCATGCACTTGATTTGGAGATGCAAGAAATTTAAAATATTGCCCGAGATGTCCTTTTCTGGGTTTGTTTTGGAATTTGTGAGTCTTTTAAATAAAGCGAAGGGGTATTGTCAATTTCTTAAAATTTTGTCCAAAATTCGTAAAGGAACATGAATTAGAATAGAACATAAAAAATGGGTGTTCATGTGCAAAATATTTTACATGTTATGATATGAAAAAAGACAGAGGAGTCCTAAATCAACGATGGTAAGTGCCATAAACACCATTCAGTAAAAATCAAACTAAAAAAATCCAATTGTGGTAATTCCCCTGGAACTGTCATGTTTTCAGCGATTAAACCCTGTAATAAATCCCATTTGAACTTGATTCGGTAAGAACAGTCATATCAAACAATATCAAATTGAAAAAAAAATATTCCAAGTTTGGTACTTTACATATGGAACTCTCAAAGACCTTTTGTTTTTTTCTGTGAATTCTAACTATCATTACCATATTTTTGAATTCCATTCATTAATAATAATCACATTAAAAAAATCAAAATTAAGACAAATGATTCATTTTGTATCTTTCTTGGAACTCTCAATGATCTGTATTTTTGGACATTTTGCCTTGCAACAAAACATTTCCAATTTCCGGTCAGCGAGGAAAAGTCATTCTAAACGATAAAATAAATAACAAAATATTATAATTTTGGTAGCTTTCAATGAACTCACACAGACTTGCGGTTTTGGGGAATTCTGTTTAGCAAACTTTTATTAAGGGACCGACCATTTAACTTGAAGGGGGGGGGGGGCTATGGTTTTTTGTAAAAAAATATTTTGGATCTGATTTTATGTGAAAAGAAATATTTTGGCTGCCAAAATGATGAAAAAAATTTTCTGAATGAGGCTTTCTGCCCAAAAAATAATGTTAATTTGGAAAAAAAATATTTTGTTGATGCGCGTGCAAAAAATAAATAATTTGTTTCGCGCGAAGCGCAAAAAAAATTTCTGTCCAGAAAAAAACCATAACCCCCCCCTTTTCAGGTTAAATGGTCGGTCCCTAAGTCCATTCAGTCAGAAAAGTTAGTTAAACAAATACACCTCAACTTAAGTAAGAATAAATTTTGCTTAATAGAGGTAACCGGATAACTGACGAATCATACGAACGTAACAACTTATCATGGGAAAAACACATATCATACGATAAGGGATCTATCAATTCACATATTTTGTTAGAATGAATAATTTGTATTTTGGGCATAATCAGTCAATCACATCATCCTGTTTTATTTGTATGTGCTTGATAATCAAGAGCTTGACATTTTTTTTCTAATTATCTAGATATATTATACTTTACCTTTATTTTTTCTCTATATGCCTTTGTTACCAAGCCGGTCCAATATATAGTATATTGACCGGGGCCGGTCCAATATAATGGAAAATACAGAAGCGCATCTCAAGTAATTGTACTCGTCAATTTAACATTGCCATCCTATTTTTTGTCATTTTTTGTTTTTATCTATGAATTAAATCTGGAATTTAATTAATCATGTCAATGAAATATACAATTATTTGAAATTTATTATTTCGAAAACAGGTGTTAAAATTGCATTACTCTTTCCAGTGTATATTTCATAACGATATTGATTGTGTGGAGGAATTTTTTTAAGACTTGGTTTTCGATATGTTCGAATCTTATCTGAACTAATTTAGGAAACATAATTTTTTGGAAAGGTCATCTATCTACTTGACGTAATTGAACTGTAATATCGATGCTTTCGAAATTGTTTTGAGAGCCATTACAGCATTATGCCACTACCATTTACAGTTTTCAGTACATAACAAGCATAAAAGAATATGTCATTTCCCTTTTTTTAGGTCCAAGAGAAAAAAAATCTCATTTATGAAGACACTTCACACGTATGCTGCTTTTGGGGGTGGGGTGGGGAGGGGGCTTTGCTTTTATATTGTCGAACACAAAAACACAAAAATACCTCTAAGAGTAAAAAGGCTAGGATCCACGCCAAAAAAACACGGCAATTAGTTGAGTATAATATAACAAAAGTTCATGTCACTTCGGGCCAAATGGCAGTTTATGGACCGGTCTCTCACTCCCAAAGTACTATATGGACCTCAGCTTCGCTTCGGTCTATATATTATTTTGGGAGTGAGAGACCGGTCCATAAACTGCCATATGGCCCCCAGTGCCATGAACTATTTGTATAATATTTCTCCACGATTTTTTCACACTTACATGTAGAGATCAATCGAGTATTGTAAGGTGCACTCGATTCGTCGATTCGCCTTTTATTTTGCAAAGGCGTTGAATATTTCTCAGAGGTTACAAAAGAGTATTACATTAATATTTTAAGAGGTCTGCTTTAACTTACCATGATTCGGCGGTTCATTTTTTAAATTTGACGAAAATTTCCTTTCTGTGAACGTCATTTCTCAGTTTTACGTACATTATTTCGTTTGCCTTAAACACCTATTGAATCTAAAACTTTGTTTCGATGCACGAAAATTTAGCATATCTACATAAAGAAAATGTCGGTGGAGAAGTTTGCAATTGATAGCAATTTTAGTTCATGGCAGCTTTCATAGTTTTAACGGAAATGATTATTCCTTTGGTAACAATCACATATTCTGTTAGAACTCTTATAATAGTTTCAATGGAAACCTTTAAAATTCCATTGGATGGAAGAAAAACTTCATATGGAAAAGTACGAATTATTCCTTTGAGACTTACTGACATTGTGACACCCCCTTGTCTACATTGAGGGTGATGAATAACGAAGACCTACTCTTTGTTTGACCAATGTGAACTGTGAATGCCATATGTTCTGCTCGAAGAATTATAGAAGTGATGCAGTATTGATTAAACAATATACAAAAATTGTTGCGTGTTCCTCTTTTGTCTGTATGTAGGTACCAATGAATACCTGTGTATTTTATCAATTCAATTCAATTCAAAATTTTATTTAAAGTCGATACATATACAAAAGTTCAACACATCGACATCGACTATCAAATAACAAAAACAACACAACCTGATCTAGTTGTGCAAATGATACTTAAAATTTTGATTTTACAGATTTAAGAAGCTCAAGGTGCCAAAATAGCTCATTTTTTCATTCGGTTTGTTAATGGTCGACTCCTTTACAACTGCATGTATGTCAGATTCCAACCAAACTTTCAGTATACGTTGTTTTTAGGTCTGGTAATGCACATTATACTTAAACTTTTGTTTTTACAAATTTAAGAGGTTTGCCAAGCCAACAAAGCTCATTTTTTAATTAGGGTCCTGCCACAAAAAGTGAAGAATGCCCTATAGTAATCAGTCTGTCCGTCCGTCCATCCATCTGTCCGTCCGTCCATCCGTCTGTCCGTTCGTCCGTTCGCCCGTCCTACCGTCGTACGTCCGAAACAATCGTGTCGGAGCTATAACTTTTTTCTCTTTTGAGATAGGCTTTTGATATTTGGCATGTGGATATATCACCTCAGGGCGACGCGTCGTGTACCTTGGTTGGTGACCGTTGGACCTTTACCTTTGACCTCAGGGTCACATTCATGCTTTTTCAATGACAAAGTCGTGTTCGGGCTTTAAATTTTTTCTTGTTTGAGAGAGGCTTTTGATATTTGGCATGTGGATAGATCACCTCATGGCAATGTGTTGCATACCTTGGTTGTTGACCCTTCATCTTGACCTTTGACCTCAGGGTCACATTCATGAATTTCAATGACAAAGTCATGTCCATGCTGTAACTTTTTTCTCGTTTGAGATAGGCTTTTGATATTTGGCATGTGGATAGATCACCCCAAGGTGAGGTCTCGCGTTCCTCGTTTGGTTACCTTTGACCTTGACCTTAGACTTAGGGTCACATTCATGCTTTTGCGATGACAAAGTCAAGTCCGTACTATAACTTTTTTTCTTTGACATAAGCTTTTGATATTTGGCATGTGGATAGATCACCTCTAGGCGACGTGTCGCGTACCATGGCTGGTGACTTTTGACCTCAGGTTCACTTTCATGCTTTTTCAATGACAAAATCGTACTTTTCTCTCTTTTGAGATAGGCTTTTGATATTTTGCATATTGATAGATCACCTTGAGGTGTCGTCTACCATTGTTGATGGTCATATTCTTACTTTTTCAATGACAAAGCTGTGTCCAAACTAGAATTTTTTTTTCAGTTGAGATAGGCTTTTGATATTTGGCATGTTTATTACTTCAAGGTACCATAGTTGGTGACCCTTGACCTTTGACCTCTAGGTCACAATAGGAGCGATGCCCACATAGATGGATACCATCTCACTAGTATCTAGTTCAATTTGTTAATCTTTTAGTCCCCAAAACAGTAATTCATATTCTGAACAAATTTGCATAATATGTTTTTCTCCTAATCTAGACATGCACATGATACTTAAAATTTAAATGTTACAAAACTTGATCTTCTGTAGTGCAGGCGACACAAGTGTTCCATTGAACAACAATAAAGTTTTGTCTTTTCGAACTGATAAAATTCGCAAACTAAAGGTTGATCGTAGAAACAAGTGCAGAAATTACCTATGAACACAGCTTTGAAAGAAAATTTACAATGTTGTAAGATTTCGGAATAACATCAGTTGTCGAAACAGAATACAACTCAAAAGTTAAGACTATATCGAGTATTTTAATGGGTTAAAACTTTTCCTTACATTTATTTGGTATACATATCAAATAAACTCAATGCTTACAATGAATTCAATAAAACAAAACAAATGGAAAAGTACTTCCTTCAGGAGACCGTCGATTGGTTTAGTAAGCATCCCATGGCTATGAAAACTGGCATAGGAGCTTGCGGAGTTTCGAAAGGTGGAGAATCAGCATTGATGTGGGCTGTTGAATGTCCACAGGTAAGCAGAAGACAGGAGGTTAATATACAGGACATCTTGCAAATATAGTATGGCAATGAGGTCAATACATGGATGTGCACATTGACCGAGGACACAGTCCGAGGTCGGTATACTCTAATCAGGCCTTTAAACCCATGTATTGGCCGAACTTCAATGCTATATTTTCTTAAATTATTCTATGACTTTATTTTTGTTTAGCACTAAACGGTCGGTGCGTTAGCATAATAAATATGTTGTAAACATAATGTTTCCAAAAAAAAAAGAACGTCATGTACTTTTTATGGAAATATCAGGTTTACACAATATTTACAGAACGTCATGTGATGTCAAATAAACCAATCACAGTGCACCGATAATATCATAAAGCCCTGTTTTTTGGGAATTAACCGGGTAGAAAAAAAAATTCATCTCGAAAGATAATTCAAAGGTTAGCTCAAGTATGGAAGATAACAAGAGGGTCAACATTGAAGGCAATCAAACTTGAAAAAAGAAAAGCGCTGTAAAATTCAGGTCAAAGCATGTCATCTTGGAAAAATACATGTTACAGTGGCGAGGGATTATGACCATGAATTCTACAATATCTTAGCTTCGAAAAGCAAGTCTACAATTGACAAATTACAATTTAAATTTTGGTTTTCTTTTGTATAATGCCTTCACCCTGATTGACAGGAATGCAGACACAAGAATTCGATTCTTTAAGTAACAAATAGTATCCACGTCAGCTGAATAAATAAAGCGAATGGTTAGTACGAAGAATTATAGAAGGATTAATTATTAACAGAAGGTTTTTATCATACCTTCGCAATCTACAGATCCACATCAAAAGAGAATAATTTGTAGTATTCGTAAAGTAAATTATTTAAATGGTTTTCATTTTATTACTGATCTGATCTTTGCAGTATATATCAAAAGTGATGCATCCTCAAACGTAATTTGTGTAATTTCTACATTGAAGATCAAGGCTGTAGTGAATGCCAATGGTGCACCATTTTGTTCATACGCTCCACTGCCATTATTTGCTTGACTCAAGCTAGCGAACAATTGTAGCGAACAATTAGCTAGCGAACAATTATGGGGTTTGACTAAAAACCGCAAAAGTATAATGAACTACGACGGTCCAGCGAACATTTACAGCGCTAGCGAACAATTACGAAAAATGTTTTAAAATAATGTAATTTTTCTTGATTTCGATTAATACCTCGATTTGGAAGAAAGAATGAAATACTTGAAATTCTTGCCTGAACAAACTTACGGCTGACATTCAAACATTCATGGTCACTAGACAATTAACATAGTGACAGATATAGGACTGAACTTTCGTTCTACCAGCTTGCAGCAGTCATTCAAAGATGGTCGCCGGGGTGCTCAGGAATGTATTTAGGGCCAACTTTGGACATCTGGTGTGGACATTATAAGAAGTAGCCCAGTCAGGCACTCAACATACCGACAACTTTCATTCTACAAAGGGATTACAAAAGTATTGCCATAGGAAACTTGCTGCAGTCATTCAAAGATGGTCACCAGGGTTCTCAGCAACGTATGTAGGGCAGACTTTGGACATCTGGTGTGGATGTTATCAGAGGTATCAGTCAGTAACTCAACACAGCGACAGATATAGGACCGAACTATCATTCTACTGAGGGATTTCAAAAGTATTGCCTCAGAAAACTTGTGGCAGTCATTCAAAGATGGTCATCAGGTTGCTCAGGAACGTATCTAGGGCCAACTTTGGACGTCTGGTGTGGACGTTATAAGAGGTAACCCAGCCAGGAACTCAACACAGCGACAGATATAGGCCCCAACTATCATTCTACCTACGGATTTCAAAAGTATTGCCTCAGAGAACTTGGGGCAGTCATTCAAAGATGGTCACCGGGGTGCTCAGGAACGTATGTAGGGCCGACTTTGGATATCTGGTGTGGACGTTATAAGAGGTAA
>MJUU01020051.1:54626-86502 GCA_002080025.1 Modiolus philippinarum
ATAAAACCTAATAACTGAATCATTGAGAAAATCTAATTTGCTAAAATTTCGTTTAATTGTTTACTGCATTTAGAATATCATAAGTGCAGTGTGAAGCCAAACGTTGGATGTCAGTTAAAAAGGTGTGTTTTAACATGATTTAGATCTTGGAATACACGTTCCTACTAATCGATTCATTCTTCTTACTAGGCCCAAGCTCTCAGTGGGATGAAACTGGCTTACACAATGAAATTCTACAAGAAACTTAATCTTATGGTTTTGACACAATATTTCATCTCTTGTCGTGAATGGTTAAAATAAGTAAACATCTCGACGAAATTGCAGGGTCGTAAAGCATACAATGCCAATCAAAATTAAGGGTTTTAAGCAAGTAACTAGGTTTCATGCAGCCGGAAATATGGTTTTTCAACGAATGCAAGCTACAATATATCTCGTAGTTGGGGAAGGGGCTTTCAAAAGACTATTCATCCCGATCATGATTGAGATAAGGGGTATTTGAGCGAGGAAACTAGAAAATCGAACGAGAACACGGTATCTAGACGTAATGTCAGGATTCCTGATTTTATGCGAGTTTGGCATGCCATAGTTTAACAATCTGTTATAACGATTTCTCGAATTTGTTATATCGAATTCTAGAATCTGTTATAACGAATTCTAGAATTTGTTATAACAAATTTAATTTGTTATAACAAATTCTAAAATCTGTTATAACGAATTCAAAAATTTGTAATAACGAATTAAATTCTGAAATTTGTTAAAACAAATTCTTGAATCTCTTATAACGAATTAAATTTTTTATAACAAATTCAAAAATCTGTTATAACGAATTCAAAAATTTGTTATAACGAATTAAATTCGTTATAACGAATTCAAAAAAAAAATTTATAGGTCCTATATGGGCTTCCGTAAATATGTCTACAAATGATGAACAATAATTATGCAATATATGACTGTTCGACATGTGTAAAAATGCAGTGTGTGTCTCAAAATATATCCACTAGTAGTATTAACAATTTCAAGCAACCAGTCTTTCACATAGACCCAAGTGATTTCGTAATACAGATGTTATAATATATATCTCTGCGAATAAATCCTAGGGAATAAATAAATCACGATAATCATGCAGAATCAATGGTCATGTTCATTGTAATGCTGTTATTTTCTAAAGACGTAATAAATGAAGAGCTATATAGAATAAAACGATAAAAGCGGTGACTTTTTCAAACGAGACTACGGGATTGCAAGCATTCCTACCGAATCAAATACGTCCGCATCAAATAGTTTTAATTGTGTGAATATGTAGGTTTCTCAAATGATAATCGAAAAACATATCAATCAACAATATAAATCAATTATTTCTCTCTTCCAAAGTTCAGTTGTGAACTTAAAATTCTATAAGCTAACGATAACATTCTATATCATTCATTATTTCATATCACTTTTGTTACAAATAATTCAATTGATTCAATTACTACCACATGGTATACTGTTATTCAATATACAGCCAAAACAATACTATGAGCGGGCTGTATTGAGATCTGATACAACCCGCTGGGGAAAACAGCCCGGTGGTGACGTCAGCAGAACAAAAACATTGGTAAAGAAGTATTTACCTTAATAATCACAATTTATTGTTTTCTTTTTTAAATATTAATCAGATTCAGAAATTAGAAACATCACATTTCATTCAAAAAAAAAGAAAACATTAACCTTAAGCGTTTGACTGTAAATTTGTTCAATGAACTAAAAGTAATAGAAACTTATGTATCGGGCTGCATCAGATTTACAGACTGCCAAAGGACCTTGATACGGACCTGTACCTTGTTACAGCCCTTGCCTTCAGCTCGAGCTGTAACAAGGTACACGGTCCGTATCGCGGTCCTTAGACAGTCTGTAAATCTGGATGCAGCCCTCTACACAAGTTACTGTTACATCAATACATACATTGAGTGGCCTGGTATCACCACCAGGAAGACGCGTATCGAGATCGGTAAGATTTGCTCTTCTCGCAAATAATTTTTCTTCTCATTTTCTTAAACTTTCATGTTTTTATTATAATTTTTAATTGAATTCGCTTTTGCATACCAAACCATTTTTATACGATGAACAAAAATGGTATATTTTAACTATTTGTATAGACTAAAACCGGCTTGTGAACGAAATCTCTCTTTTATTATATAAAGGCAAACTATATACAATCTTGAACAATTTATAACAAGGGACGAAAAGTGCCGGAAGAAGAATGTAAGTATGCAAACGTCTGAATAGTTGATCGATACATATATTGTACATTTAAACCCAATAAAATGCCTTAAAACAGTCTTCATACTCAAAAAAATAAAACCATAGCCGAGGTATTTTTATTGTAAAGATTGGAATGAAAACGTTATTTTTACTAATAAAGTACAGTATTTTTCTTTTATCAGCGTATAATTTTTCATCGCTTAATTTGTAGAAAAGTAGATTTCAATAAAAAAAAATCAGTAATTGGATACTTACTTTCCCTGCCAAAGTCGTTAATCAGATCTCTCCATGAAAATCGAACCCCAAAACATTTTTAAAACTGTTTGTGTTTTACTTATTCTAGAAAAAAATATTGGTCATATTAATTTTGGACAAATCAATATTTTATATTCATGATATTAAACAAATGCAGATATGACGTTACAACAAACTTGGACGTACAAAATATAGAAACGAAACCTCTATACTTATGTTGTAACATAAAAGGAGATGACCAAAAAGGATGAAGACTTGAATCTCCCCTCTTTGTTCTGTGTACCAAATTACATAAATGCCAATACAAACAAGTTTGAAACAACGATACATCGCTGGATCTGCCAAATGTTCTACTTAAACTATATCTAAGCTGTAACCGCCATCTTGACAGCTTTAAGAGAGGGCCTTCAAAAATATTGTGATACTTGCTTTACAAGTGACAGTGTAAATGAAATGTGGATATTGAAAGACTCCAAAGATCTACTTGACATCTCGAAATCCAGGTCATTGTCACATTAAAATGGCATTAAAACTTTTGACTTCTTCACATTTTATACTACCAATTCTCATGAACAACTAGAATTTCAATTCATAAATGTTTCTCCCATAAAAACAATGAACATTTTTAGAGGTAGAGAATAAGCTTACTTTGTGTAATATGACTCCAAATCGGAAAATATACAGATGTAGTGATAAAAATATTACAAGTTTCTAATCGACAATATATTTGTCTAGTTTAGAGGCCTTGTTTTTCAACAAACTATTGGAATTCCAATGGGTACAAATTGTGCACATCTCGTAGTAGGTATGTTTATCAACTGTTATGATGCCGAAATAATCGAAGGGATTCTTCAAAATAAGGATAAAAACTAGCCCAATCTTTTAATTCTAGTTTCTGTTCTATAGATGATATTTTGTCACTAAACAATCCTCGCTATTGAGATTTTATTCATCTGATTTAGACAGAGATAGCTCGAAATGAAGAATGCTACAGACATTTTCATACCGACCTCATTCCTTGACCATCATCTTGAAATTGACTATAGGGAAACACTACAAACTAAGCTGTATGACAAACGCGATGACTTCACTTTTCCAATAGCCAACTTCCCTTTTCTTTTTAGCAAGATTCCAACAGCACTGTCATATGGAGTTCACGTCTCACATCTCATCCGGTACTCATGAGCCCGTAGTTGATACATTTACTTCCTTGATAGAGCCCGATTGCTCACAAAAAGGCAACTTAAACAAGGGCGTGTTACCCATGGCTTGAAGTCATCACTACAGAAGTTTTACGGTCGACATTATGACCTTGTGGACCGCAATGGGATATAAGTTTTCCAGATCACAACGGATCATCGTTCCCTTCAAAGGCTTCAGATTGTTGTTTCTTCCACTTCTTTTGTCTTGACTACCGGGCTGAACATGTTCAACACGGCGGGTGTAAAGATGCTTACTCTACCGGTTCACCAGATCTTACCCATGTTTTTTATTGGGTCCGTGTTGTTCATCCTTATATGTGTGTGCGTCTTTATTTTTCTTTACTTTGCCGTACTCATGTTATGTTTTTGTTTCTTTGTTTTTTTCCGATTTTGCCATTGTCCTTTGAGTATTTGTTTTAAATAGACTGACTGTTCGATTCTAACTTACTGTGCACATATATGTCCTGCTTTATATAAGTTGTTGTACAAGAAAATGGATATATTGACACATTCCCCGTTTCCCCTCTTTTTCCTTTATAAAATAGTTAAAGTTTCATGAAGATTTAATAAACGGCTTTAAGAAATCGTTTAAAGGGGTAAGTAATGAAGGAAAGATAAGATAACAGGAAACACTTACAATGGCCGAACATTACAATCACATGCCACAATCCATAAGGGAACTGCACACAAAAACAATAAAATGAAAAAAGACAAACAGAGACAATAACGATAGGAACTCGGGATAGCAAGTCTTGGTACCGGCACTAGCAAAAGCCAGCCATAGGGTTAAACCGGTTTATGGGTACCGGACCCCTCCTTTCTCTATCCCGTTTTCCTATAGTTTATTAACCAGTTAAGATAAATTATGTATAGAATGCCTTGCCTTTATAAATTACAAGTATGCATTACAACAGGGCCATTACGGAATAAACCGGTCCATTATGAGATAACCGGTCCATTATAGGATTCAAGACGCCGAAAATAAACAATTTTTCATGATTTGTTAAAAAAAGTTTTTTTTCTTTTGTTCCTTGAGATAAACCGTACCTACGTGTACTGCAGCTGTATGGGGAATAAACTTTTTTTGTTTCAGATATTTGACCACTCATTTTACTTATTTGATCATAAGGAATGATAAAATAAACATTTTTTTCATTATTTTTTTCCAAAAAATTGTTTTTGTTTTCCCTTGAGGATCCCTTCGGATGCTATAATTAGCCCTCGGCGTTGCCTCGATCCATTACAGCTACCCTCAGGCCATTATTACAAACCCATAACAGGGTCATTATGAAAATACCCATTTATTAATACTATAATAAACATACAAATAAAACCCAATACAGTTAGACCACTAACTCCAAGACCACAATCTTGAAAAGGAAAGAATAAGACAAAACGTAATTTAGAAAGATGGGCCAAGGAGTGCTCGCCGCTAAACTGCCGGCTAGCTCAAGGAGCCTAGTCTGCTGGTAAAACATAGTCGCACTACGGAATATTAATCAAATTGAAAACTTCCCGAAGGTTTTAGTAAAGAATCGTCATGGATTTCAGTAGACTTCGGCAGTATCAGTGAGAGGCCAGTATGATTGTAAAATCTTCAGATCATTGGATCCGAAAGCTAGTATAACTGAATCATGAAGAATATCCTAACAATATCCCCTTTTACGTAAAGAATGTAAGTTACGACCCAGTTTTTCTGAATTTTTTTATCAGTTTTAAACATTTTTGAACAACATTTCCGTAAAAACGAGGGTGAGAAATGCCCTTAGCAATTAGCTGTTTGTGAGTCGCATTATATTTAGATATCAAATGTTCATATCTTCTATAAAAGTTCTTAACTGTGTTGATCAATTTATGAAATCTGTAACATTGTTATAAAAGTTTGGATGTTATAGTAAGGTTACGTTAATTAAAGTCGTCAAAAGTAGAACAGACGCGTACCAATCGTACCAGTTGAGATATATACACCCCATATGATGGAGCTACAGGAACGTCGCCATCAAGAAAAGGGAAGTTAGTTATGGTGAAATCAAATCACCCCTTTTAACATAAATTTTAGTTTTAATTTTCCAGAGTCAACGATAATATTTAGATCGAAAAATGGGCAGTATTTAAAATCATTGTTTGCTTTATTAAGTTTCAGTTGGTGTGGATAAATAAGGTCGACATAGTCCAAAAACTGGGGATTGTCAATAGTAAGGATATCGTCGATATACCTGCTGTTATCGTTGAAAATTAAAATAAGTTTATCACTGTTTTGTATGGTTCCATCCTGTAATTTTTTCATAGAGTCCCGTTCGTAACATAACAGGAAAAGATCTGCAATGAGAGGTGCACAGTTTGTACCCATGGGAATTCCAATGACCTGTTGATAGACGATGTTGTCAAAACGAACAAAAATGTTGTCTAGCAAAAGATTAAGTTCCTTAATTATGTCATCGCAAGTCCAGGAACAATGATTTTTGTAAGTGATGTTAGAGAAGAATCCTTGCTTTTTATTACAACAAATGAAGTGTAGGCCAGAAAATTTGAAAGACCATTTAATAAGTTATCCTAATTTAGATTTAATCAAATTATGTGGAAGGGTTGTGTTAAATGTAGAAAAAATCATAACTGTCAATAGATGAAACTGGTCTTTTTATTGATTTTAGTTTATCTAAAACGTAAATGGATTTTTTTACACTCCAAAAGTAATTTACACCAGAGTTTTGATATGTTTTTTTCACAGTATTTGATAACTTACTCTTTAATACAGGCGAATGGATAAATAAATTAGTGGTAAAACAGTTACTCGATGTCGAAATAAAACGATGTTTGTACGGATTTTTGTGAAGCTTGGGAATCCAGTACATAGTAGACAAGATGTTTACTTTAGGTGGAACTTGGAGCATATCTATATTGCTATAGTGCTGCTTGGTAAGTGATTTTTCGTCAAAAGTAGTACGTTCGAAAGTGTAAGACTTTGCCAATTCATTTTGTTGGACATCGATATAATATTTCTTTCAAATAATAGAAACGTTGTTAGAGGCTTTATCGACTGGTACAAAGGCATATTTATTGCTAAGATCTCTTAATTTTAACTTAATTCTGTTTATTGACAGCTTAGGCGGTGACTCTTTATAATTATCTTTATAAAAATATATTCTGTTAGTGACTTTTGTAATAATTTTATCTTTAAATATATTGAGTGCGTGTTTGTTTGCACTTGTAAGCCTAAAATATGTCAGATAACTGTTCTCCATTGGCCCATGTAAATAAATAAAATAATATTGCGTCAGGTAATAGTTTGTTAAGCAGAGCAAATAAATATTCATAATCCTATAAAATCACCCTACACCCAGTGCATTAATTTTAAGTAAATTTCAGGGGATAAATTCTTTTTGATTTCTCTATAGATTTCATTGATTTTATACACTATACACGTAATGTCGACTTTGTATGTCGTGGCCACGAGAGAAGATATTCACATGTCCCCTCCATGCTTCCGTAAAAAATGCAAATCAGAACATATTTGTCAGCATCTTACAAGATTCTTCACATTGTTGACATATGATAGTGAAATCTAACTGACAAAAATTCATTAACAGTTGACCCTTTTAAACTTACTCATGAAAATATTAAATACAGTACTTTTAGGAAAAATACAGATGTAGTATAAAATAATTCGGAAAACTGAGATCTACTTTCAAAGTTAAAACTTTAATAAAGGGAGGTTATTCACCAAAAAGGTGCGTGGTCACGTGATTTTATTTCATGAATAAAACACCCCTGGTTCCTAATGATGGCCGTCAAATGCTCTCCATATGACCCCTGGGGAAGCTTATGTTGATTCATATCATCATTTCCGGTCAATATGGTGTCATAGTTGAAACAAACGCAACCTTTCGGTTGTGCATGCGCGCTTCAATACTCTCTATAGGACCAAGTTGATTTATACCGTCATTTGCGGTCAATATGGTGACAAAGTGGAAACATTCGTTTACTTCCGGTTGGGCATGGGCGCTCCAATACCTTCCCACAAAACCCTTACAGATTCTCGTGACATATGACACATATGGCAAAATGAAGTTTAGTATGCTAATTTGCATACGACCGCAATATTAAAACAATATGCGGACGTTATTGTCATAGAATACTAAGGGCTGGGCATTGAAAAAAACTAAATTTTGCGCAATAAATTATATTATTTATGGGCAATTTCTCTTTACTTAAAGTTACCTCTACACCTGGCGATATTCTTAAAATGAAGCTTTTTTCCTTTATATTCTTAACTAGATTTTGCCAAAATCTGAAATTTAGAGGCATGTCTTGAATGCCGGGCCACTGAATACAAACTCTCTTTTCTTGTAATTAAAAGTTCCGGTAAATATACTTGGTTTCTTGTTCTGTTTCCATTTGAAGGTTCCAGAAATCGACAAAAGGTGTTTTTTATATTTTCTGATTAAGACACCGTTCTCTTCGCGTGAAGTGGGGAATCAAAGTTCAAATGCACACCCATTCCATCAGCAGTATCGCACAATGATCTATTATCAATGAACATTACAAAAGAACAAGAATGTACACAAATATATTTACAGAAATGTTGTCACAGCCGAGGAAGGTCAACAGTGATCATGTTATCATCTATGGAATTTGAGATACCAATTGGGTAGAAGGTCATCATTTATAAATAGTATGTGACCCAGGATGGTAAGGTCTTCGTTTTATTGACCGTATTCCGACAAACATCATCCTTATATACACACCAAATGCCTTCTGAATGTTGTTACACATGTATAAGGTAAAATAAATGTATAATAGTGCGTGATTTCATATTTTCCATATCACGAAGGACATTATATATTTTAAACAAAAAAATCAGTTTGGAAAGTTGAAAACAAGTCCCTAACATGCCTCTATTACTAAAATGGTGTGCTTTACTAAGCATCGTTCATTATTCCATGTCAATCAGAACAATCGTCTCATATTTCAAATAATGCAATTAGTTTATAGGAGAAAATACTATTGAGAAGAGTAAGAATTACTGGACTCGATACGCGTTTTCTTTGTGGTGGGTATAAAATACAAAATTTCTGAAACGATACAACATCGTTTAAAAAAATGAAACAATTACATGTAGCAACAAAATAAAACATTGTGCGCACAATACATCGGTATACATCAAATTCATTCAAAACATTTTAAATATTTTT
This sequence comes from Modiolus philippinarum, assembly GCA_002080025.1. NCBI lineage: Eukaryota > Metazoa > Mollusca > Bivalvia > Mytilida > Modiolidae > Modiolus > Modiolus philippinarum. The sequence continues at coordinate 63,520 of MJUU01020051.1, forward strand.
ATGTGTGTTTTTTAAGGTCTGGAAGTAAGTTTCACCTGGCCACCAAACCGTAATCGGAAGGGTTGTACGACAGGTGTGTTTCCTCTGTATAAACATGGGAAAAGCTGAATATGTCATGTGGTGCAACTTCTGGTTAGAATACATGTATCTGAGTTCGAACACTGGGAGCTAAATCTCCAGACCTTTCATTTTTGCTCGTAAATTAAACAATTCTGAAAAGTTCAAATACTTTGAACAGAAATATCATGATAAGGAGGGATATTTGCCAAAATACAAGTTGCGGGCGGTTAAAATTACCCAAGCCTGAAAGTCGAGGGAAATTTGGACCCAAGACTTGTATTTTTGGCAAATATCCCGACGTTCATGAAATATCTGTTAAGTTACACCGACTGTCTCATTCATCAACTCTTGGACAAATACCACGGTATTTTTAACAGATATATCATGTTTGGGAATTTTCGAAAAATACCAGTCGAGAGATGTTATATTTCCCTAGCCCAACGGTTTCTCGAGACTGGTATTTTTCGCAAATTCCCCGACCAAACATGATATATCTGTTTAATTCTACCGAATGACTTTATGTAAAGCGCACAAATGACGTCGTTTTGAATTTTTTTACAAGCGTCTCAGTGAAGGGTAAAAAAGGGCAAATTTTTAAGCAAATACCCCGGCAGAGGGTAAAAAGTGACAAATTTTCAGGCATATACCCCGCTGCTTAAAAACTTGCTTGAAATGTCATGGATTTGTCAAAAATACACCAGTACTCGACCAATCAAATTGCAGCTCTCTATCATTAGGTAGAATTAGCAAAAAAAATACCACGGCTATTAACCAATCAGAATGCAGCTTACTTACATAAGGTAGATCCACTATTAACGACGGAGAGCGATCGAGACTTATATAGAACAAGAACTTATATAGACATTTGCTTGGGTGTATGCAATTTCCCTGCAACTTGCAATTATGCAGACTTAAAATGTCTGTATTTCAAAAGAAGTGAAAATACTTTATGATTTGTATATATAGAGCGTAGCACAAATGGTTCAACATACATCATATACAATTTCCATTGCTAACTACAAAAGGTATTTTTTGAAAATTTAAACTTTCAGATTAATAGTCAATCTGCGAATATTTCTTCAAAGTCTATACGAAATATTTATACTAAACATAATTAAAATTCAAAGTTATAGAAATAAAAATATGTAAATTCCATACCACTTCAGAAATTATATAAAATGTCCAAAATGATAATTAAACAGCAGATAATCCTGTCTCTTTGATCATCAGTCACACAGACAACACTATGGAAGATAGTGGCTAAATTTGTAAAAATCCATGGAAATTTTTTCAGGACTAGAGTAAAATTGTTTGTTTTTTTTATCAATCAATAAACGGAGACATAGACATTATCTATACCCGTCTCTATGAAACATTGATGGCTAAACAGAAATATGAGGGTATGACGCCCTACCCTCTTGAGTACAGAGTACACCCAAAAATTGAGACGAAGTCAAAAGTTCATTTTTTATTATTATTTTTTTTAATTCGAAGTACAAGTCCGAAATGCTATGACTTTTGAGTCTATAGAGCCCAAGTGAGAAACGAAATCGAAACGAAACGAAATGAAAAAAATGAAGAAATGAAATACAACGAAACGAAACGAAATAAAACGAAAGGAATCGAAATAAAACGAAACGAATCGAAAAAAAATAATGATACGAACACAACAAGATACGACAATCGGGAAAGAAATTAAGAAGCATGAAGAAACAGAGACGTAAATAAGATGTGAAAATAGAACAAATGCTTAGCTTTTGCGAGCATCTGACTCTTAACACCAAGTCTCGAAGTGCAATGAAAATACTAGTGAGCAAATCGATCTTCCTCAGCTGTGACAACATATTTATGAATATATCTATATACATTCTTGTTTTTTTTTTGTTATGTATATATGTTAATTGATGAAAGATCATTGTTTGGTCTGTCTTTATATCAATAAAATTTACTTACTTACTTACTTACTTACTTATTATGAAAAGGATAAATAAAAAAAAGCTTTCATTATGAACATGTTTAAATGGTCGACACATTTCAGTTTTCTGATGGGTGTCCTCCTGTCGCATAGGATGTGTGTTTTGCTTGTTGCAATTTTTGTTAGTTACCTGTCCAATTGCTGTTGTGATGAAGTTTTGTGCCAGTTGTCTAAACTGAAGATAAAAGGGTCTTATGTTTTCCAAAAGATTAACATTATAGTCCAGGGAATCTACATGAAAAGCGCCAAACCTAAACATAATTGCAACAGAAACAATAAATACAGAACACAAACAGGAAAATCATATTTATTCATGTGGCAAAAACTAGCTGATCAAATTTAACGGTCAAATGAAATTTTGTGGTGATTTGTAGCCTTTTCGTAAAAAAAGTACCAAAAACCTCCAATCGACAAACCAACTTCACCAAAGTTCATATCTCAACCCCCCAAAAAATTCAGTATGTCTGTTGGTTATTGGTTATTCACTGTTGGTGATTGGTTGTTCGAAATACGACCTACAATCGACAAACAAACTTCACCAAAGTTCATACCTCGATCAAGAAAAAAAACTTTAATATGTCTGTTGGTTATTGGTTATTCGCTGTTGGTTATTGGTTATTCGAAATACAACCTCCAATCGACAAACCAACTTCACCAAAGTTCATATCTCGACCATTTTTTTTATATGTCTGTTGGTTATTGGTTATTCGAAATACGACCTCCAATCGACAAACCAACTTCACCAAAGTTCATATCGCGACGAATTTTTTTTTCAATATGTCTGTTGGTTATTGGTTATTCGCTGTTGGTTATTGGTTATTCGAAATACAACCTCCAATCGACAAACCAACTTCACCAAAGTTCATATCTCGACCATTTTTTTTACATGTCTGTTGGTTATTGGTTTTTCGAAATACAACCTCCAATCGACAAACCAACTTCACCAAAGTTCATATCTCGACCGTTTTTTTTATATGTCTGTCGGTTATTGGTTATTCGAAATACGACCTCCAATTGACAAACCAACTTCACAAAAGTTCATATCTCGACCGAATTTTTTTTTCAATATATATGTTGGTTATTGGTTATTCGCTGTTGGTTATTGGTTATTCGAAATTAACCTCCAATCGATAAACCAACTTCACCAAAGTTCATATCTCGACCAAAAAAAAAAATTTTTAATATGTCTGTTGGTTATTGGTTATTCGAACTACGACCTCCAATCGACAAAACCAACTTCACCAAAGTTAATATCTCGACCAAAAAAAAAATTCAGTATGTCTGTTGGTTATTGGTCATTCGAAATACGACCTCCTATCGACAAACCAACTTCAACAAAGTTCATATCTCGACCAAAAATTTTTTTTCAATATGTCTGTTCGTTATTGGTTATTCACTGTTGGTTATTGTTTTTTTTCTAAGTACGACCTCCAATCGACAAACCAACTTCACCAAAGTTCATATCTCGACCAAAAAAATTGTTTTTCAACATGTCTGTTGGTTATTGGTTATTCGAAATACGACCTCCAATCGACAAACCAACTTCACCAAAGTTCATATCTCGACCATTTTTTTATATGTCTGTTGGTTATTGGTTATTCGAAATACGACCTCCAATCGACAAACCAACTTCACCAAAGTTCATATCTAGACGAATTTTTTTTCAATATGTCTGTTGGTTATTGGTTATTCGAAATACGACCTCCAATCGACAAACCAACTTCACCAAAGTTCATGTCTCGACCAAAATTTTTTTTTCAATATGTCTGTTGGTTATTGGTTATTCACTGTTGGTTATTGTTTTTTCTAAGTACGACCTCCAATCGACAAACCAACTTCACCAAAGTTCATATCTCGACCATTTTTTTTTCAATATGTCTGTTGGTTATTGTTTTTTCGCTGTTGGTTAGGTTATTCGAAATACGTCCTCCAATCGACAAACCAACTTTACCAAAGTTCATATCTCGACCAAAAAAATGTTCAATATGTCTGTTGGTTATTGGTTATTCGAAATACGACCTCCAATCGACTAACCAACTTCACCAAAGTTTATATCTCGACAACAAAAAATTTCAAAATGTCTGTTTGTTATTGGTTATAAAAATTGAATTGCAACGTTCCGGTTAATTTTGTACATAGTCGCAACAGAGAATATTCGGTATTTGGTCGTATTTCATCCGTTCTAACTTGTCACGCAACTTGTATCAATTGGCTGGTGTCACTACAAATTAAAAGGCACTATTTTTATAGTGCTATTTTCGAGGTCTGTCAAACATTGGCGTATTGAAATAGTGTAGTGCCCCCTGACAATATTATGGCTTTGACATTTAACACAATCTGGGCACACAAAATCTATAGTTAGTCGTCATATAAGCCGGAGGTTGATGCATCATTAAACCTTGTTTAACCCACCATTTTATTTATAAAATGCATGTTCCAAGTCGGGAATATGACGGCTTGCCAAAAATGTTCAGTGTCGGATTGCGTTTCCCTGATTCATTCGAATGTTATACGGATTTGTCTTACTGATCTCTTCCTTTGATCGATTCGGACTTTTCTTGTCACTTTTATTTGATACAAACACAGTTTTCAAGTTTCGATTTCATTCGGTTGAGAGTTCATACTTTTGGTCCACTTTTATATATATATATCTATTTCCGTATTTAGTTTTGGAATAAGAAAATTGTCTGATGATGGAAATCTGGTATTGTATGATTCATTATCTTTTGAAGAAATAAGTAGATTTGATAATAATAATGATAATAATAATAATAATAATAATAATAATAATAATAATAAAAGATAAGTATTTAATGTTAAACCCATGCAAGCTAAACCAGCTCAGTGAGCCTCTAGATAATTAATCACCGTAGCAATATAGTAACTCGCCGCGGCGAGAAAGTAACTCGCCATGGCGAGATAGCCTTTTTGTTAACTCGCCGCGGCGAAATAGTAACTCGCCACGGCGAGATAACCTTTTTTCGTTATCTCGCCTCGGCGAGATAATATTTTTATTAACTCACCGCGGCGAGATAGTAACTCGCCACAGCGAGATAATTTTTTTGCATGTCCTTAATACGCTTCCGTATAAAAGTAATTAAATAAATTTGAAGGTTTGACGGGTATGATAGGGAAGATTCGTTCAGGAGGCTACTTTACTCCCAAATCTTTATTAATAAACATCACTTCGTTCACGTAGCTCAGTATTGGTTTTTTAACATCTTATCAATCATAATCGCCATTGATAGGCTTTCTGACTGCTGTGCTTAACAATAACTCTAAACAAACTCACATTTCCATACCATTTAAAGGGGGCACGTGTCAATAACTGTCTGTCTGAATCATTTTGAAGAGCCATGGTCGTGTGCCTACTAATAGGCATACATTCTTTCGAATTGGTCTCGTATTTAATTGTCTCGTGAATCATGATGATGAAGTGGAAGGCGAATGGGTCTCACAAATGACTAAATACCGAAGTTACTGTGAATTTAAATTCTGCATATGCGCATTTCGAAAACTTATGTCTCTTCAGTGCAGATAAAATCTAAAAGTTTGGAAGACCAAAAACTCAAATATGTTTAAAACTGATAGAGAACAAATACTGTGAAAGTACTATTGTTCGTGGGGTTCCAATTTTCGTGGATTTCGTGGTTCACATAAACCACGAAATTAAGTTCCCAACGAAATACCTTTTTTCCTTAATGCTTAATGCATTGAATTCCAAACCACGAATTTAAGTACCCACGAAATAGTGATAAGTATGAAAACCACGAAAATGGATGTCCACGAATAAAACTACTTCCACAGTAACCAATATGATCTAAATGTAAAGCTAAAATCAGCTAAGGACAGAGCTTTGCATGAGGGAGAATAGTTTTCAACAAAGTTTTCCAAAATTTAGATATTGTAAGGTTCCAAATAGAATCGGTTTTTGGGTCAGCACCGAAGTACTGACTACTGGGCTGGTGAATACCCTCGGGGACTAACAGTCCATCAGCAGTGGCATCGACCTATTGGTAACAGATGACTATATACCGAAGTTACTGTGAATTTAAATTCTGCATATGCGCGTTTCGACAACTTATGTCTCTTCAGTGCAAATAAAATCTAAACGTTTGGAAGACCATAAATTCAAAGATGTTTAAAGCTGATAGAGAACAAATAACCAATATGATCTAAATGTTAAGCCAAAATCGGGAAAGGACAGAACTTTGCATGAGGGAGATACTCCTTAGTTTTCAACAAAATTTACAAATATTTACATATTGTAAGGTTTCAAATAGAATCGGCTTTCGGGTCAGCACCGAAGTACTGACTACTTGGCTGGTAAATACCCTCGGGGACTAGCAGACCACCAGCAGTGGCATCGAATCAAATGATGAGATTTCATGAAGTTGAACACTGAATTTATCGATTTGTCCCGTGCGTCAATCCTCATCTGTCTGAATATCATGCTAGTGAAAGGAAATAAAGCTTAAAGCGGTAATATTGTTTATTTAATCTCGTAAAAACGGCATGTGCACTGAAATATTCAAGCTTCTGAGAGACGATGTTTCGGGATCTGCTTTCAATTAATAAAATTTATCCCCGCCCTCAACAATGAGGATATTGTCAAAATTTCGTGAAACCCGGGGTACACTTGATGTTTTGATAACAAACATTTGATAAAGTGTAATACTTTATATAGCATTTCATCATACTGAAATAAAATATAGCATAAAATCGAACCATAACAACCATGGAGACACAAATTCAAATAAACAATACAAGAAGAAAGTTGGTCGCCATTTTAGCCATAAATATTCATGATTAAAACAGTTATTTCCCATTTTTAGATTGCAATGTAATCACTTAATAATCTACTTCACCTCCTTGTGTAAAAACAACAGTATGATAAGAATAGGGACATACCTTCTGTTCAACGAGCCGATGTGCAGAAATAATATAATCAACCCCTCCTAACATATAAAATCACAGGGGAACCTTCTACAATAAGTTGCAGAAATTATTTGATCAGATTCAGATTCTTTGCCAACAGGTCAGGCAACCTTCTAAGATAACCATGGTGTGTGTAGAAATTATTTGTGAAAACTCAGATTCTTTGACAACAGATTCGTATTCACACTAATCTTTACACTTTGACTGATATGACGGAGTAGATGGAGAGGAATATACTACGTCAAATTGTATGTAGACATCTGTACAGTGTTGAAAACGTGTAAAATAGCAAGGGCGTCTTAACCAGTTAATATCTGATGATACTGCTACTCATTCATGTGTCATTCAGCCGTTTATCCTAATAAACAGAACAATAATCTCCATTTGTAAAGATCGCACTGTGATCCGATTATAAAACGATTCCCGTCTGGCTTCATGGTAATTTGAGGTTTTATGTGACCGTAGCTTAGCCTTCACCTCACAAGTAACAAAAGTGCATAGCAAGCTGAAAATGATCTTACTTATTTTTATACACAAGGGAAGCAAAAGTAATGAATTTATCAATAATTGCCGAGGCAAAAATAAAATCAACACTTTTCATTTTTCTTTGGATTGGTGGATTGGTTCGACACACTTTTACCAAGTGACCCTTAGGGACCGACCATTTAACTTGAAGGGGGGGGGGGGGTTATGGTTTTTTCTTAAAAAAATATTTTGAATCTGATTTTCTGTGAAAAAAATCTTTTGGCTGCCAAATTGATGAAAAAAAAATTTCTGAAGGAGGCTTTCTGCCCAAAAAAATAATGTTAATTTTGAAAAAAAATATTTTGTTGATATACATGAATAAAATAAATAAATTTTTTCACGCTTCTCGCGAAAAAAATTTTCTGTCCAGAAAAAAAAACCATATACCCCCTCCCCCCCCCCTTTTCAGGTTAAATGGTCGGTCCCTTATTTCATCATATGCTTCGTGATCATAGGTAAAGTTGAGTTTAGATATGTATTTCTTGTGTGGTTACGCATTTTTATTTTTTATGAGATAAGTACATTTGATAAACATGCGTATCGAAATGCGAATCGAAGCAAATATTTTACGAAAGGATATGGAATAAATGAACATGAGAAGATAACACATATGGGAACTCCAACTGCAATAATTTTAATGAGCTGTATGGCCATTTCGGAGATTAATTCCTCCTCAGCAGCACTAGAACCCAAACATAAACATAAAGTCTCAAATAGGCTATCGAAAAAGAGTTTTAGTGAATTTCAAAAAGGTACCATTGATGATGGTTGAATGCCTAAGCATCGGATTGACTGCGTTTTGTATTTACTAACTATCAGTTATAGTCATCGTCTAATGATTGCCCCATGCAGTTATTGTTTATGATAACAACGACAACGAATGTGGATACGTGACAAAAGACACATATAGAACTTATCAAAATAATTGAACTATATACTTATCACTTGGTCTGTGGGTCTATTTATGTAACGCAAGGGTATCACAAAAAGATATAAATCTCTCATGACCTTTGTTCAAAGTAATTTGTTCAGGTTAGTGTTCATATTGAATATCCTGGCCTTTTTTCCACTTAATTTTCATTTTTTGGTATTTGATTAAATTAAATTGTGTAATTAGATTTTATTTTAGTTATATTGTTATTATTGATAATCCTATTGCACCGTATACGAATTATGATAACAAGGTAATTGAATTTGGATTTTTACACAACATTGCATGCAAATAAAAATATCATGAACATTTTTTTTTTGAAATAACTAATATGTGAAGGAATATAAACAACAACTGCGATATCATCTTTAAGAAACACTTGTTTGAAATGGAAAGGCCTACATATATTTTGGTTGACACTAGAAAGGACCTTGTACAGGATCTTTTTTACTTAAATTTCGAAAGTTTAAAGATGGCAATCGATATTTAGTTGAAACTATAAATCTTTGTAGTGCATTTTTTTATCACAGAATCTAAAGATTTATTTTGTGAATTTATAAGACTGTAAACTAGACGAATTCTCTCACAATGAGGACAACGGATAATAGCGGCTGTAAGAACTCTAATTTCCACTTCAATATGTGTATGTTGAATATGGGGTCAAGAGCCGAAGTGCATGAGACAATAAGACAAATCAGGTGGAAACCACCGGCAAAATTGTTGACCGCAATAGTCCTGACTTCGCACAGGCATTTCAAAAGAAATTGTGGGAAAACCGGTTTTGTGGCTTGCCAACCGCCTCCTCCCCCTTACCATTGCTAATGTTTCCGGTAGCAACTGAACAACAATTGCCATTGAAAGGTCGTAGAAAGTCAAGCAAGGTAGTGATCATCCCAGTATTAAGCAAAGAGAGCATCTTGAATCAGAGTTCGGACCGAAACTTCAAAATTTTCAACAAGTGACATATATCTATTAAAGAAGTTTTTTCATGATCGCATGAGACAGAATTTCTTGAAGCCTGGATATAGCTTTATCTAATGAGAAAGTCTGTATAATGTACATCTGGTGGTTTCTGTCGTTTTCTTTGTGTCTAGCTCTGATGGATATATTAATGGGATCCATTTAGCAAAAGATCCATTATTGATTGAAATAGTGATGCAATTTTTACATACAGGATGAGAGAATCAAACAGAAAGACAAATAATGACTTAATGAATCGGTAAGCTGAATATACTGATTGTATGTTGATGAACATTTTATTTGAAATATTTATATATGTTGGCTATTTTTAAATTTCTTACTTATTAGTATTCAAATTAGAAATGTGTGTCCAAGGGTAATCTCCAAATCTCTACAGAATTTTTTTTTTCGACATTTGTTAAAATTTCACAAACCATATGAAACGGTGCAGCCGTTAATTTTGTCTCACATGCGACGAAAATCTATGATTACACACTTAGAGATAGCCTTTCCGGTTGAGTCGGCGCCAACAATTGGAATACATTGAGACTTTTTCAGCATATATCAGTTACAGGCCGATAGTTTTTTTTCCTGCTAATTAGCATTAGAATATACATCAAATCTATATCTGCATGTAGTGTATGATCCAATTCCCTGGGTCAGGCATAAGTAATATGTATTCAGTCTCTGGCATGTAGTAAGCACAGCCTGCGTCAGTAGTCCAAGCCGATTAATATTTGGCGGACAGTTCGTTTGGTACAGGTATATACCGATTCAACAACTAGATGGTGGTGCTGACCTGTTAGTCATGTCCTGTATTTTCTCAAGCTGTTAGTACAGTCTGTACCAATAGTTATAGGCTATTTCTTCCGTAGTGCCACAGTGTTTTACCAGCAGACTAGGCTACTTGAGCTAGCCGATAGTTTGCGGCGAGCACTCTTTTTAAATTACGTTTTGTCACATTCCTTTCTTTTCAAGATAGTGGTTAAAGAGTTAGCATTCTACCTGTATTGGGGTTTATTCTTATGTCTATTATGCTGTAGGGAAATGGGATAGATAAAGGGGAGGTTTGGGTACCCATAAACTAAGTCCGGCAATCCCGAGTTCCTATAGTTATCTATTTTTGTTTTTGATCTATTTTGTGTTTTTGTAGTGCAGTTCTCTTGTGGGTTGTGGCTTGTGATTATAATTTTCGGCCATTGTAGGTGTTAACTGTTATCTTGTCTTTATAATAGTGGGTGTCAATACTGAATTTACGCCCCAAATGGCGCCCCTGACACATCAGTCATACATGAACGATCACATTAAACTTGTTTCAAACAGTTATTACAGCCTTAAGCAGTGGACCTAGCCACCTGCTATTTAGATGCAGTTGCGTCTCGAGTATATTCTGATGCTACACCAAACTGGCGACCCTTACAGTTAATCATGCATGAATTATAACATTAAGTTTTTTCAAAAGCAGTTAGAACAGCAAGTATCATCTGGTATTTGACGTGCATATGGTAACATACTGACTGTACACTCTGATAGTTGGCCTTACCCTGTTTTGCAAGCAAGAAGAACATACATGTTAGGACAAAAATTTCGTGATATTGAACACGGCTGAAGGTAGCTGCGAAAATTCAAGCGATGCATAGACCGACGGGTAGGGAGGGGGGTTAGACATCGCCTGTGCACAAAGTTCATTAAAGTTGGAAAACCTACAAGTGTGATTTTACAGATTTTAGGGGTTCAACAAGCCAAAAATAACTCATTTTGCAACTTATCATATCAGTAGACCAGATTCATCTTAAACTATCACGATAGCTTATTATATGTACCTAATACATGATTGATTAACTGATTTATGAGGTTCGCTGATTCAAACTGCTATTTTTTTTATTCGCAGCTTCATCATAATTGTAAGTCATATTCCAACTGAAATTTCTAGATATTTTGTCAAAATGATCAACAGATGCAGAAATAAAATTCACAGTAACTTCGATATTTAGTTATTTGTAGACTTATTTATTAATGGACTTCCGAATGTTTTGGTTTGATCTGCAATGATGAGACATAAATTGTCGAAATGCGCATATGCAGAAAATAAATTAACAGTAACTCAAGTATTTTGTTATTTTTTACCACTGGGCCGATGCGTCTGCTGGTGGACTGTTAGTCTCCGAGGGTATTCACCAAACCAGTAGTCAGTACTTCGGTGCTGACCCGAAAGCCGATTTTAATAAAATTTGCAATATCTAAATTTTACCAAATTTGTTCAAAACTAAGGAGTATCTCCCTCATGCATAGCTCTGTCCTGAGCTGAATTTGGCTTTCTATTAAGATCCTTTTGGTTATCTGTTCTCTATCAGTTTTTACACGTTTTTCGGTTACTGGACTTCCAAATGTTTTGGCTTGATATGCACTGATTAGACATAAATTGTCGAAATGCGCATATGCAGAAAAGAAATTTACAGTTACTTCGGTATTTTGTAATTTATTACCACTGGGCCAATGCCTCTGCTGGTGGACTGTTAGTCCCCGAGTGTATTCACCAACCCAGTAGTCAGTACTTCGGTGCTGACCTGAAAACTGATTTTAATCAAATTTGCAATATCTAAATTTTACAAAGTTTTGTTTAAAACTAAGGAGTATCTCCCTTATGCATAGCTCTGTCCTATTGCGAATTGTGGTTTTTCTATTTAGATCATTTTGGTTATTTGTTCTCTATCAGTTTTTACACGTTTTTCGGTTAATGGACTTCCAAATGTTTTGGTTTGATCTGCACTGATGAGACATAAATTGTCGCAATGCACATATGCAGAAAATAAATTAACAGTAACTTTGGTATTTTGTTATTTATTTAGCCTATATGTGTCTTGTCTGTTTTCTACTTAGTTTACTTTATGTCAATTGGGAGTCTAGGATGTTGTTTATTTCGCTGAACTTAATAACTCTTTATTAAGGAGCCGACTCCGACCTGCCATTGGGTGTGGGGTTTCCTCACCGTTCATTGAAGATCTTATGGTGGCTTTGAGTTGTTATTACTCCCCTTTGGGTCGTTGTCTCTTTGACACATTCCCCGTTTCCCTTCTTTTTCCTACATTAAAACAGAATTTTAATGTATTTGTTGAAATACTTTCTACTGCCGGGTATAATTATATTTCATGCGCATACATATATATCTCTATTTGGGAAGAATTTATCAGGGCAATTGAATATTTAAACTGGAACGTTGGTCCAATGAGTTGTACAGTGTTTTCTGTTTCAAGTCCTTCACTGTAAACCGGGAAATTTTCGCAACAGTTTTATTTTCGCTATTTTCGCGTTCATAGATGAAACGCAGAAATAAAACAGTCGTGAATATTTCGATTCTATTGGAATATTTAGTAGCTCGACCGACAACCGCGAATTCAAGACTGTGCGAAATGCAATTAACTTAGAAAATCGAGAAAAAAAGACTGTTCGAAAATTTTACTTATACTTTCTGTTTGCGTTTTTAGCTTTGTTGGATATATAATATGTTCGAAGATTTCTCGACTTGTGTAGGCAGAAATGGTGATATTTGGTATGATTTAATATTAAGAGAGTTGTAGCGGGTCTCCTTGTGTAGTTGTTACAAACATACTGTCTGTCTGAGCATAGCTTAATTGTTCCCCCACTGTAGACATATATTTGACTGTTTCATCAGTTTTTTCTCGGTTTGTGTATGTAGAAATAATTTGATATTTAGTCTGAATCTTTGTTTTGCTGAGTTGCATGGTGTCATTTTTAAAATCAGTCACTGCCTGTTTTTGCATAGCGGTACATTTTGTTTTTTAAAGATCATAGACTCTTTTCTTTCGTTTTGTTTCTTGGAAAATCTCATGTGAAGGTTCTTTGTCAAGATACAAATAATACCAAAGATGCATAATATGCAGTAAATTTAGTTATGCTGTACACGTGTTTCAAGGAGTAACTCTCATCAGCAGCATTAGAATCAAATTTAACCTTTAAGAGATAAACATGGCACAACAAGGTTTAGGATTAATGCCAGAAATTCAATTTTGTTTTAGTCGAAATTTAATGCAGGTTTTTTTCTTTTTTTTTTTGCTCACGTGGTGCGTTTAAGCATCTCCTCTGGAACCACTGAACCCAATTGGAACCAAATTCTGAAAAGAATAGTTAATGGGGGTTCTATTTAAAGTTTATATTTTTTATGTTCGTATCTTATCAAAGATAGCCGCCAGCACTAAATCTAGTTTACCATGAATGTAGGACCCTGTGAGAAAGGCATTCAAAGATCTCATTTGAAACCATTGAGTAAATTGACACAAAACTTGGTCACAATACTCTTTGGGTTCCCCCTTGAAAGTTTGTGATTTTTATGTTAGTACTTCTTCAAAGATGGTCGTCAGAGGGGACACAGTTTAGCATAGAACTCCTCTGATACTACTGATCCGTTTGAAATCAAATTTGATCCTTACGGGAATCCCCATCAAGATTTCTTATATTTATGTTCGTACCTTAACCATGATCGCCACCAGTTTTGAGTGTATTTTAACAGAGGACCCTATGGAAAATGCATACAAAGATATTCTCCTCTGAAACCGCTTGAACAATTTCTTTCCTAGTTGTTTTAAATTTTAAATTTTAAAAAATCACATCTTTAAGATATTTTCTATGTATACACGGTATATAATTTAGCATTACCGAACATGAACATATAAAAACTATAACTTTGTCATGTGTTCAGGTCAATTTGTTCTTTTGGTAGTTTTGTTGAAAAAAGAGACCTAATTAATAATATCTTCTTGTTTCTTTCTTCATGCTGCTTAAGTAAATAACAAAGAAAAGATAATGATTTAACTGATATGTAAATAAATGTTTTTAATTGATGTGGAAAAGTTTTTTTACTTGAAAGTGGATTATTAGATTCTTATGGTTTAGTACAAATGTGTTGCATCAGCCAACGCCGTTTGCAATAAAATTATTATAAAGTAAAAAAAACCTAAATATGCAATGCATGAATAGTTTGTTCTTTTGTCATTGTCGGTAATGTTACAAAATGCACATTATTTATAACAGAAAATTTGAAATATTTCAATCTTTTGTGGCCCTATTGCAAAGATTGACAGGGGCAGTTTGGCCTAGTAAGAAGGATGATGATTATTATTACCTTTTTTTCTTTTTTTCTTTTGTCTTTATTCCTTTTTTTCCATTTTTTTTTCATAATAATTATTTCTCGATATTAAATGTTCAATATGAAAGTTAAGCATTGTGGAATGTTTTGTGATAAGGACAACAAACACAATTGTACAAGTGAACTATAAATTTTATGAGTTGATAATACATGGACAGACCGTTATTGTCTTTAACACATAACGTAAAATTCTAGTTGCTGGCAACATTTCGATAATTTTGAAATATTTCATGAGTTATGAGAACTATAGTAGTTATATAACTTGAAATAAAAAAGCACTCCAACAAGAATTCCATCGAGATTTTTCTTTTTACCCAACCAAATGCATACATCATTTTGGAAAAAAAGAAATCTTCAAATTTATATGACAATTTCATGCTGTATATAACTGCAAGCAATTCATCAAGTTGTTTTGTAGCCTTAGATAAATCTGTTGGTTCATTCATTCCTACATGACGAGCACCAGCTTTGCAATTGAACTGTATAAACTCTTTCGGAAGACCTGCAATATAATGCTCAATACTTTCGCCCCTCAAATGCTCTGTCCCAGTGAAGACAATGATTGTGTTTTCAAATGCATGCTCACCAAATATCTCTACAAAAATTCTTAAAGAATTGGCTTCTTCTTTGGAATATCTTCCTATGCGACAAACATACAAGATAACATGAAGCGAAGGTGAGTGTCGCAAATATTCCAAAATTTCTTTCTTAACTTCATCATTTGTCAAACTAGTGTGGAAAAATCCTGGTGTATCGATGACAACAAATTTTGTATTGTTTATATAACCTTCTTTATGAATGCACTGATTTGTAACCGACTTCGGTGAAAATTTAGAAACAAACGCTTCAGTTTGAAGAATTGTATTTCCTAAGGTACTTTTGCCTGATCCCGTACTTCCAACAAGGAGTATTCTTTTTTCTTCTATCTGCAAACAAAATTTGTAAATTTATACTTTTCAAGATGAGGGAAGCATGATAATATTTGATGGAAATGCCATATACAAATTGAAGACTAAAAAAATAAAAAAAACAAACAAAGCAAAAACAAAACAAAACAAAAAACAAAACAAAACAAAACAAAACAAAAACAAACAAACAAATATAACATAAAAAACAAAATCCCCATCCTCCAAAAATGAATAAAAAAAACAAACAAACAAACAACCAAAAAAAATTCATTTCAGTTAAGTCAAGTCAAGGAAAGAATATTTAATATGGAACTTTGGCATTTTTGCCAATGCGCTGTGCAAGATTCGAACATGCAACTCCAGTCTCTCTGTGCGGATCACTTAGCCACGGGGCTACCACGACTTTCCATATGAGCATTGATTTTTATGTACTTTTACCTATTGTCATTTTTTTAATCTGCCTTACTTGTGTTGTACAAGGTGCGACAAAATGATTTTACCTGGATTGATTCTATAGGTAACCTATTGTCATTTTTACGTGACCAACTGATGTGTTAACACGTTCAATTCTTATCATTATTTTCTAAATGTTTTGATACGAACTGAATTGACCACGAATCAGTTGTTGAAATAGCTATTTGCAGTATGTGAATTCAAATTATCGTTTATCCCAGACAGGAGAGTTTGCGATGAATAAGTTTTTCGCCCCCCAGAAAAAATACTTATTCAGATCACTGTTGCTTGTTGTATTTTCTTAAACTTTTCTACAGTTAAAGGCATCATGAGAAACATTCCAGTCCATTGGCTGGAATAACCCTCCGTGCACCACTCTTTTAATGAACCCCAACCACACTTTTCAGTCCTTCTACATCCCCTGTTCAAAATTAAACATGTTAACATGAGCAAAACCTGAACGCAATGTAGGAACAGGATCTCTTTATAGACCATCCAGCGATATCTGGGAAAATTTCTTTATTGATAAAAGTTTTTCTTTTAAACTGCTTCAAATTGTTGATTGGTACCTCTCAGTTATGACAAAATGGTATAGAATGATAGCAAATGGTTTAAGCTTCACAAATATCCCACATAAGTACCATTTCTATATCCAATACGTAATAAAACTTGAAAACCTTACCCCTACCCTTTCGAAATGTTGACTTAAATTTTAAGTTTTTTTCTCGAAATTGTGTATGTTCAATGGTTTATAGAAACCAGTATGTTTTTCATTTCATAATTATTGGTATTGTTTTTAGTCTTTTAATGTAATTTCGTAAAGATTAAGGATGTTTACATAATGTTTATATGTTTTGAATGACCAAACTATTACTTTTAAAAAGACAAATAAAACAGATCTTTGAATATTTTCGTTTTCGACACAGTTCTGTCCCTTGTTTGCCTCGTCTTATCTATGAGTGGTTCAGACTCATAAAACGTGGTCATAAAATAAAAGTACATATTATTTTCTTTACAACTAGTACAAATTAGTAGCTATTTTGAAGTAATATAAGCTTCCTACTTTGGTCTATGTCCGCATAAAAATAACCAGAAGACGCAAAATGTGTATTGTATATGATAATGTGGCTTGGATAATATTATGATTTGGTATTGCAACAGCCATTTGTTTACTTAATATTTTACCCCAAATTTATGAAAAATGGGAATTTTCAACATTTCAGATTTGTCCAAAGTCAACTGTTAAATCGTAATATATGTCAAAACTGGAGGATATATCTGCAGATATGCCATTGAATTGTTCTATAAAACATTGTTGGAAAAACTAGGAGTGTTTAAGGTGACTCTAAATACCGAAAATCTTACCCCCTTTTTTTATCTGCAGATAAGCCAATTCATTGTTCTAACCGATACGTCAGTTACCTTAAAACAATGTTTAGAAAAACCAGGAGTGTCCAATGTGACCCTTAATACCGAAAATTTTACCCCTACCACCAGAAAATGATGCTTAAAATTCCGAAAATATGCCTGTCTGTACAGTACGAACAAAACATACTAGTGATTTATTTTCATTTTAAAAAATGCGTTTGATATATCGCAATATGCAATTTTATAGACAAAATATGGGCAAAATTGAATATTTAGGGCGATTTTCGTGAAAAATGGGAATTTTCAGCATTTTGTAATTTAACAAAATTCAAAGCTGAATTGTTGTATAACTGACCATAAACCACGTGTGTGGTCTTAGAGTTTTGTTAGCCTAAAATGTTTAAAAACATATTTTTAATAGCTTAGATATAAAGAAACGATTATCAACATTTTCAAGTTATATATCAAAGACGTATAAAAATTTTACATCTCTTGGTCAAAACAGCAATGATTCTGAAAAACGGAAAATTCCTATTTTTCGTAAAATTTAGAGCAGAAGGGCCCCTGAAAAGTCTGAATCTACTTAAATGGCCTTCTGCATGTCAGCTATAGTGAAATACACACAATAATGTGCATTAAACATTATCTTTTTATCATTTAGAGCCTGAATATTTTAAATTTTCCCTTACGTTTAAGGGGGACCGGTGCTAATTTTGGCATTTCTGGCCCCAAAAAAGTCTGAATCTACAGGTTTTTTTTTTTTCACACAATTTGTTGCTTACATATCATAAATTATTATTGCATTAGCAATTATAAGATGTATATTCAAACTTGTACGATTTAAAAGTAAGAAAGTCGAAATTGTGAAATATTTAAAATTCTCCATTTTTCAAAAATATTTTCCAAAAATCAAAATTTTGAGGCGTATTGTGGCCAAACTTGTGTTCACTGTAAAGTATATTAAAGAAGCTTCAATATGGTACCAAATTTCAGTACATCTTACTTATCTACATAAAAATTATTGAGCTTAAAAGATGAAATTAAGGTTAACCAAAATACAAGAATTTTGCTTGGTGTACTATAAAAGTGGCCATATACTGTCTATGCGTCCAGGTTATACTCATGTTAACATATTTTATTTTGAAGAGGGATATAAAAGGACTAAAAAAACTGGATGATAAAGGGGGGTGCACGGAAAGGGATTTCAACACATGGCCTACTACCAAAATTTTTAAAGTAAGTCATTTTATAATGAGTATTCTTTCATGAATATCTCCCCGACATTATTTTACATGATAATTTAAGCTTTTTTGTTGAATCCGTCCAACTTCTCATTCAGTGCATACGAAAAGCTCAAGAGTGTTGGTTGGTTGTTTTGATCTATAGGAAACCTATCTCGGAAGAATATTACTTGCATACTTCATCGGTTTAAGGTCTTCGGACTCTACTGACCAATCTATCCGTACGTTTGTTTCCTATTCAAGATATCGATTGACAATTGTGGCTCATTGTAGAGCATAATAATCTCCAATGGTACCTTGCTCACTAAAGAAATGCACTATCTATACTTTTAATAACTTATCTCCACCAAAGCTCGAGGACATAGAGGTTAGTTCAAAGATCCCAAACAATGACCGAACAACCTCTTAACAGGTTTGCAGTATCAGTCGTAAAGTCTACATCTACTAAAGTCATTAAAGTCTAAACTCTTTCGTGAAAACCAAAGCCAAATTTCCTTTATTATCAATTCGATTAGATGGTTGTCAGAAAGAGGCTTCTATGTTCTTCAGTCAATAATTGGTCCAGTTGATAGATCATCTAGCAAAATCAACCAGATGTATGTAACATGTTCCTCATTATTTGGTGAGAAATATATAGATATATGGACACCTATAGCATTTCTGAAGTCAATGTTTAACGCCATTCTTCTTCTCTAAGCAAGAATAACTATAAGGTGAGCACTTGAAGTCTAAGGGTTGACACCTATTGGTCCAATTTCTAGTATTAGTCGTGTCGTCGGGGGGAAAAACAAAATCTACCGATTACTGAATGACTAATTTTAAATTGAGTACCAAAGTGTTGTTTCGATAAACCTGACTACATCAACTCAAAGGCTGTAAATCATTGTATTGCTTTGAATACCTACATAATTACATAATTTCTTATTGGATTGCCCAATATTTGTCTACGTTATCCATTTTTAAACGATTATCAAGCACTAATTTTGTTAGGTTAAAATTAGGAATTAACGTTTAGCTTTTAGAATATTTAGGAATTTATATTGATAGCCACATGGTGTAAACAATTCAACGGTGTATTCGTTAGAATTAAATGGACATATACGAAAGACAATTTCATCAATAGGAAATATTTATCAAATCTTGGAAATAAGAAACAAGCAAACAAAAAGCCTTGTTGATGTTACATTATCGAAGTTTGAGTCTGTAGATACCTATACACTATACTTATCACGGCTAATCTTTAAATAGCTCCTTTGTTTCATAAACAAGCGCATACTTGTCAAATGAGGATCCTTCACCCTATTAATTGAAACCTAGCAAAGTGGTCTATTTGCCTAAACCGTGTCATGCAGTGTTGCATAAATATCACAACAATCAAAGTATAATTTCAAAAAAGAATATAAAAAAAGTATAGATACAATATGAAGATAGAAATATACAACTTACACCTTGTTCGTCTTCTGCATTGGTTATATCTACAATGTAAATGATTAATAATTTAACAATATTTCAATATATCAAATGCTCATGTTTCTAAATACATTAACATCCCATTAAAAGTCATTAATAGGGTACCTGTTTATGTTTAAGGCTTAACTGTCTACCTCTTGTATAATGTACAAAGAGTATACAGAGATATTTATCACAAGTGCAAAACGAAAGAAATGTCTGTAGCACAATGACTTTGCAAATTTTTAATTATAACATAGCTTTCATTGTAGGTAGTTTATGTAAAATAAACCAAGTAATGCAATAGAAAGCAATATTCATTTTTTGAAAAATATGCAAGTAATTTTGCATTTTACAAGCTGATTATTGACATTTTTGGGCAATGCCTCCAAAAAAAGTTTCCATAAAAAATTTCTGGATATTTATTGTAACTCTGCAATTTTCTCAAAGCAAAATTGATATTTCTCCATGCCATACAAAATAAGCAAACAAAATCGGATACCAACGGTTTGACCAGATTCCATTTTTCATACCACAAGCATTTCTATATTTTTTGTTTTTCTAAGTTAATCAATAATTTTCAGAACTGAAACATTTATAAAGAGTTAAAGTTACGTTCACGATTTTTCTCTAAGTTTGGGCTAAATTCTGTTTTTTATGTCGAGAAAGCTGACGTCATTTGATTGAAAGCGGTCACATTGTTTCCAGCTTACTAAGCTTGAATAAATCTCTTCATAAAGCATTTCATGCACGAGAACATTACCACACTATTAATGATTATATTTTGGATTTGTTACTGGACATTAGTTTGACATAATTTTATCACATTGTTGTTTAAACAAATATATTAAATGCAATGATATATATATATATATGCGTCTGAAGTCAAAGCCCAACTGAGTTAAAGTCTTAGGATGTGATATTATCGAGAATATCTTTCCACTGAGGAATATGACCATTACAATTTGAGTGACACTCAACACTTCATTTGAATTTCACTGTTGCATATACGGCCCTATTTCGATAAATTTACATCTCGTCAGTTCAACTCGGATCTAAAAATTGGAAAACCGCTGCCGAAATACAAGACTTGACGAGATATAAATTCATCGAAATAGGGCCGTCTATGCAACAGTGAAATTCAAATGAAGTGTTGCGTTCCACTAAAATTGTAGTGATCAAATTCCTCAGTGGAAAGATGCTCTCGATAATATCACATCCTAAGACGCATAAAATTTATTTTTCAAGACCTGTATAAGCATATTTACATGCTTATCCTGAGGATTAAATAAGATTTCCAAGTGTGTCGCTGTTTTTAGACGTTATATATATATATATATATATATATATATATATACGAAAATCTCTAAGAATAATATAATGAAAAACTCTAAACCATATTTCCAAACGTTTCGACTTTTATTACGGCCTTCTTCAGTGGAAACTACATACAATATGGCGTCTAAAAACAACAAGAACCGTGACGTTTTTGCCCACCCCCTAGTTTGTGACGTTATGTTATTGTTTCGGTGCCGTTGTGGGTTAGTGCCGTTCTGTGACTTTGGTGTTGAGTCCCGGCGGATCATGCATCTTTAACTTCTGTATCCAAAACGATTCTTTCACTTCTCTAAGAATACGATCTCCATTTACTTTTTCTATTCCAATAACTTTAACATGTTCTGCAGAGTGGTCATTTTGACAAAAGTGTTTTGCAATCGGATCATCAATTTTGCGAGTTCTGATTTTAGAAAAGTTGAGGCTCATACGTTGGTAAAGCGTGTCCCCGGTTTGTCCTACGTATTGTGTTCATTGCACTTGGAACAAAATATGTAATAAATAACGCCTGTGGTTTTACAGTGAATACTTTCTTGGATGTTATACTTGTTGCCAATGTTGTCTTTAAATTCTTTAGTTTCTATTATGTGTTTACAAAGTGTACATTTTTTATTTTTACATTTCCCACACCCGTTTGATTCCTCATAAAATTGTAAATTATGTTTACGGTGTACCAATATATTTTTTGATATTTTTATCTCTCCTGTACGATACAAGCGGCGGTTGTTGAAATATAGTTTTCATTCTGTCTGATCTATGTAACGTTTTTAAATTTTTTCGTAATATATTGTGGATGTTAGGTAAGCCGTCGGAAAATGTAACAACTAACGGAACCCGGTCTGTTTGTTTTTTTGTTTTATATTTCAACAATTTTTGTCTGTCTAACTTGTCCACCCTCTTCAATTGGTTTTCCAGAATATGTTCAGGATATCCCTGACAAAACGAGGATATAAGACAAAGAAACAAACAAGCCAGTCACCAACATATTCCTGACTTGGGACAGGCGCAAAAAACTGCGGTGGGGTTAAACTCGTTTTCTTGGATCCAAACCCTCCCCCTATGTGTGGTGAATGGCTAAAAATAAATACGCAAAAAGACTCACAGTAAAAATCAAACTAGAAAAAAGTCCAACTTATCAAAACGAGTACCCTTACAATGAATTACATAAAACATGAAGACAATACACACAGGCACTGTCCGGACAAATGCCCGCAGCTACTGACAGCTAGCTAAGGACATAATTTCCATTGACTATGATATCAAGCCTTCTTACATATGAAATTTCAACTGAAATACTTCTAAATAGATTTGGTATAATAACATCATCAATTATGAAAGAAGAACATGATATTGTACAATGCCAAATACTGCCAATATGAAAAATTGTTTAAATTTAGTTATGGTGTAAAGCATTTAGGAGATGATCAATATTTTTGCCAACAAAAACCAGAGGTAAAGATTTAACAACAATGCTGTATTAATATCCTTTATGAATAAGTTTGTTCAACGGATTAATAAGTTTGGAAGAACAATTTTGTAATTTATGCGCTTTGTAAATGATATTTCCATAGAAGTTTGGATGTGAAATGCCCTGATGTATAAGAGCCCTGCATGTAGAACCAAATTTTCTTAATAAGTCAATGTATCTATAATAAAATTTAGAGAATGTTTTTATT
>MJUU01020051.1:86541-117506 GCA_002080025.1 Modiolus philippinarum
ATAAAAACATTCTCTAAATTTTATTATAGATACATTGACTTATTAAGAAAATTTGGTTCTACATGCAGGGCTCTTATACATCAGGGCATTTCACATCCAAACTTCTATGGAAATATCATTTACAAAGCGCATAAATTACAAAATTGTTCTTCCAAACTTATTAATCCGTTGAACAAACTTATTCATAAAGGATATTAATACAGCATTGTTGTTAAATCTTTACCTCTGGTTTTTGTTGGCAAAAATATTGATCATCTCCTAAATGCTTTACACCATAACTAAATTTAAACAATTTTTCATATTGGCAGTATTTGGCATTGTACAATATCATGTTCTTCTTTCATAATTGATGATGTTATTATACCAAATCTATTTAGAAGTATTTCAGTTGAAATTTCATATGTAAGAAGGCTTGATATCATAGTCAATGGAAATTATGTCCTTAGCTAGCTGTCAGTAGCTGCGGGCATTTGTCCGGACAGTGCCTGTGTGTATTGTCTTCATGTTTTATGTAATTCATTGTAAGGGTACTCGTTTTGATAAGTTGGACTTTTTTCTAGTTTGATTTTTACTGTGAGTCTTTTTGCGTATTTATTTTTAGCCATTCACCACACATAGGGGGAGGGTTTGGATCCAAGAAAACGAGTTTAACCCCATCGCATTTTTTTGCGCCTATCCCAAGTCAGGAATATGTTGGTCATTGGCTTGTCCCTGTCTTCTTATAAAATTTTAGTTTCTTGATATTTGGGTTATTGGATGTGGTTTGTTTCCATTGATTTATTCACCTTTTTATTTTTGGGGGGCCATTTAGGGCCTACTATATGGTGTGAGGTTCCTCACTGTGTTGAAGACCATATGGTGACCCCTAGATGTTTTGTTTTTGGTCGTTTTAACCTGGATATTGGATGTTGTCTCCTTGACATTTACCCCATTTCCTTTCTTTTTCATATATATCGTAGGAACCCGACGGGGTTAGAATATATATGTATATATATAATCGAGTAGTGGGTACTTCGGTGCTGACCCGAAACCGATTTATTTTGAACCTTGCATATTTAAATTTTACAAAATGCTGTTTAAATTAAGAAGTATCTCCCTCGTGCAAAGCCCTATCCTTAGCTGAAATTTTGACTTTTCTATTAAGATCTCACTGGTTATATGTTCTCTATCAGCTTTTACACGTATTTCCATTTATGAATTTCCAAATGTTTTGATTCGATATGCACTGATGAGATATAAGTTGACGAAATGCGCAAACGCAGAAATTAAATTAAGTAATTTCGTTATTCTATTATTTTTTCTTTTATATATGTATACCATTATGTTGTCTGTCCTTAAACTTTGATCTCTCTGTCATATCAATATTTTCTGCTGTCATTCAACCACTGAATGCAAAATGTTCCTGCAATATATTTATGGTGTAGATATATTAATGCGCATTTAAAGCAATTGTCTCTTTGACCTTAAAACTGCCTTTAAAAAGAAAGTTAATGAAAGTCTTTATTAACAAATGCATATTATAAGTTTCAATTGATTGAAGTGAATATTAATATTTTAAACATAGATCAGATAAACGTTATTATCATTAAGCTAAAAAGATACCGGCAAACATGTTCATTGCTGAAACAAAAAAATTGCATGCCACAATCTCCAAAGAACTGCTCACCTACAACACAAATAAAAACCAAAAGTAAACAACAATAGGAACGCGGGACAGCAGGACTTTGCATCGGCACTACCAAACATCAACAGCAGAGCTAACCGAACATTCCCTTATCTACCGCGATTCCTTGCAGCATTACAAACAAACAAACAAAACCAAATACGAGTAAATTTGCGCACGCGTTTGTTCTACCCACAACAATTTTAATGAACGTAACTATACTACCACAGCCAATTTTTTACAACAGTGTTAATGATTCTATAAGTGAGTGAATACATTTAAGAAGTTTTATAATAGATATGAACATTGGATATCTAAATATGGCTCATTACTAATGGCATTCATAATCCTCGTTTTTATGGAAATGTTGTTAAAATGTAAGAAACTGATTTAATATCTAGAAAAGCTTGGACATATCTAACATTCTTTACGTAATAGGGGATACCGATAAGATACTCTGCTTGCATCCGTTAAATTAGCTTTGAGAACTACTAACCAGAAAATTTTACACACATACTGGCCTGTCACAGATACTGCCGATGTCTACTAAAATATATGATGATTCTTGACTAAACCCTTCATGGAGTTTTGAGTTTGATTTTTCCTCCGTAGTGTGACAGTGTTTTCCCAGCAGACAAAGCTCCTTGAGCTAGCCGGCAGTTTAGCGTCTTTTGCTAGTGTCGGTATCAAGTCCAGCTATCCCGAGTTCTTACCGTTGTTCTAGTTTGTCTTTTGTCTTATCTGTGGTTCTTCCTGTGTAGTTCCCTGACAGATTGTGGCATGTGATTGCAATTTTGTGCATGTTTTTAAAACATCTGTTGAAACTGTTATTAACTGCCCTTAACTGGTTTTTGGCTTTCCTATTTAGATTATATTGGTAATTTATTCTCTTTCAGATTTTATACATGTTTTGGTATATAGATTTCCAAATGTTTTGATTTTATCTGCACTGAGGAGACATAAGTTATCGAGATGCGCATATGCAGAAATTAAATTTACAGTCACTTCGGTATTTTTTTTATTTATCCTAAAATTGTTTCGAGAGGATATGCTGAAATAAGTTAAAAAAACTGAATTGTTTTGGTCATTTCTAAAATTTGAGCTTAAAGTGCTGACTTTAAGTTCTCCTTAGACATTATTTATGCTTGAAATTCATAAATTATGCATAGCGCAACAAAGAAAACTTTTTCAAATGGATATGATGAAATTATATTTAAACTAGAGAATGTGTCTGTAAGACACCGATGCCCCGCCAAAAGATTATCGCAATGGATAACCTCCTATTAAAATGTAGGTCAAAGCCACTTAATTGTCAATAATTTAGGCAGTATTCATCAATGCAATTAATTTGATGAAATGTCATTGTCCTATAATGTGTAGTTCTTGAAACATGGACTTAAAGGAAAACCTTAACCAAATTCACCGAAGTGTAAAATGCAGGTCAAAGCCACCTTATTGTCAATGATTTGGATAGTACTAGTCCAGGCAATTGCATTGATGTAATATAATTCTTCTATGATGTGAATTTGTTCAGAAATGGATTTAAACACAGAGTTTGACCAAAGTAACTGAAGCGTAAAATGTATGTGAAAGCCACCTAATTGTCAATGATTTGGGTAGTACTCATGAAGGCAATTAATTTGATGAAATATCATTGTCCTATAATGTGTGGTTGTTGAGAAATGGACTTAAACGTAAAACTAAACCAAAGTCACTGAAGCGTAAAATGTAGGTCAAAGCCACCGGCTGTCAATTATTAAAGTAGTACTCGTCAAGGCAATTAATTTAATGAAATCTCATTGTCCTATAATTTAGTTGTTGAGAAATGGACTTAAACGCAAAACTTAACCAAAGTTTCTGAAGCGTAAAATATAGGTCAAAACCACCTCATTGTAAATGATTTGGGTAGTACTTACCAAGGCAATTAATTTGATCAAATATCATTGTCCAATAATGTATAGTTGTTGAGAAATGGACTTTAATGCAAAACTTAACCAAAGTCACTGAAGCGTAAAATATAGGTCAAAGCCACCTAATTGTTACCAATTTGGGAAGTACTCATCAAGGCAATTAATTTGGTAAAATTTCAATGTCCTTTAATGCATAGTTGTTGAGAAATGGACTTAAACATAAAACTCATCCAGAGTCAATCAAGCATGAAATATAGGTCAAAGAGTCAAACTTCATAGTGAACTATGTAGTACTATCAAAGATCTACCTACTGACCAATTATTATTGTCCTACCTCTTACAGTTTCTGAGAAATCGACTTTAACGCAAAACTTAACCGGACGTACGGACAGACGGAAGGAGGGTAACACTATATGCCCCTTCCACATTCGTGGGCGGGGCATACAAAAGACTCAATTTGTAAGTCATTCTTAGAGATTGAGTTTAAACAATACACTTGCTTTTCAAACCTTATTTATTTTAAATATTCATAAAAGTTTTATTATCCAACATTTATGAATTCCCCAGGAGAATTTTACGAAATTAAAAAAAAGAATCCCCCAAAAATTAAGTGTTTTTTGTCATTTTTAAAAGATTTAATTTTAATCGCAAACATAAAAATCTTGCCTATCATGTCTTAAATTTTAAAATGGCAACAAATGAAAGTCTTTCAAAAGGATATGATGAAATAAAATAAAAAATAAATATAAAGATCGAATATATCAAAACTTCTCCAGTGGTTTATTAAATTAAATTTAAACTTTAACGGCGAAATTGACAACTGTTAAAATTAATTTGGTCGAACCCCCCATGACCCGTGAGTCAGCTACAAGCACCAGTCTATTTGATTATAACAAACACAATTTATAAAAGTTGAATAAAAAGAAAGTTATTACCTATAAACAGGATGAACGATTGGTTTAATGAAACTCTGAAAAGCGGTTTCTGTGTCTGATTGGATGAACTTTTACCACCGAATTACTATTTCAGTTTGTCATGTCTCATTAGCAAAAACTATAATTTGTGTTTTTGATTAAAACTAAATTCCAGTTCTAATCGGAAATTGCAGTTTTCATACGAAAGTCTAAGTTTCTGTTTTATTTCACCGGAAATTGCAGTTTTCGAAGGAAATTCCAAGTTTTCTTAGAAATACTATGTATTCCAAATAGGAAACGCGATATTTCGTTCTAAATACCAGTTATTTAGCAAAATACTATGTATTCCTATCAAAACACTGGCTTTTGTGCGAACACCCTTGATAGTTCGCTTGGAAACCCTAGATTTCCTCATTTTTGTGCCATACATTCAATATAAAGATTCTACAGTCAAACACTAAATTAAATTTTACCCCTTTTTGGCTCTTGTTCTAATATGGATGGGACCAGGATCCGAAAATTAATTAAAAAAAAATCACATGTACGCCAAAAAACATTATGCGGAAATTTGATAATGATCCGTCTATTTGAACCAAAGTTTCAAAAGGATATGATGAAATAAAATAAAAAATAAATATTAAGATCGAATATATCAAAACTTCTCAAGTGGTTTATTAAATTAAATTTAAACTTTAACGGCGAAATTGACAACTGTTAAAATTAATTTGGTCGAACCCCCCATGACCCGTGAGTCAGCTACAAGCACCAGTCTATTTGATTATAACAAAAAACATTATGCAGAAATTTGATAATGATCCGTCTATTTGAACCAAAGTTATGGTGTTAACAGACGCAAAAACACCTTATTTAACCGATTAGTTTTCCTTTTATACGAAATGAGAACCCCAGCTTACGTATTTGCCAAGAAAATAAAATTTTGTAATGATAACTCGACTAGTACCAAAGTTATGCTTTCCACATTCCAAGACCCCAGTGCAATAAGTTTTGCGGTCGTATGTTAATTGTAAATAAGGATAAAAAAGGACCAGCACAAGAAATTGTGTAAAAACATAAAGAATTTTACATTCTTTTATTGAATTACTACAATGTATTTATCAATTGAAAGTCCATTCTAGAGATTGCATACAGAAAGCTAAATAACTGATCAAACAACGTTTAAACATTGCAAACACAACTCATTCTGTATATGCTGGTTCCGGTTTCGACGATGAATAGTAAAATGTCTATTGTTGATATGGATAAAAAATCAAAATCGATCGGCTTCTTTGACTGTTAGACATGCTTAAAGTTTTGATATATATTTTTTCTTTGCTTTTGATATTGTTTGTCAAAATCGTTTGCTCATCTTTTTCGATCAGCACGGCTTTTCAAAACAAAAGGTCATAATTTTCATTCTAATTACAAGTTTTCTGACACTCGTACTCCCTTAACTCCAAACCCCTATGATTATAGATTATGCCCTACTTTTTTGTTAAAAGGGGGTGTTCCTGATTGATTCACTGGAATAACAATTAAGATACGTATATGAATGAATCTTCTAGTTTGCCAATTTTTCACCGTTTTTTCAAAAGGTCTCTGTGGTCGTGTAGTGTTTTTGAAGGACTTGAGACTGTTAGGTGGATCATATTGCACAGGTATGAGTTCGAAACCAGCTTACCATACAGCAGGATTTTCCCAAGTCAAAAGATTTTAAAAGATGTTGATAATCACAATTTCTAATTTACATTTTTTTTTCATTTGCAGGTCACCTAACCATTTATATTCTATCATGCAATTACTCGTCTAAAGTATGTGACGACTCTGCATACAATACTTGTCCAATAGTTTATATCATAAGACATTATACTGGCTTTGGTAAATTATTTGTACATTCGCCTGGCGATCCGCCCAACATTGTTAGATCTGCAAATTTATAACAGCATTTTTTTTGTAGTTGCCCCTGTGGGAGTCGAACCATAGCTGTTTTGAAATCTTTGGCAACACCGCCCTAAATCGTCCAGCGCCCTTGATCACATGATGCCTCCTCTTAGGGGTAATCGATGTTTGTAACGAAGTACATGATGCGTGTGAGCCCAGTGAACATCAGCTACGATGAAGCAACGTACATAGCAGATGACCTTTAACCCGATACTCAAATTCAGGGTCTTACAAAATACTTTAAGCATGGTGTTGACTATACAACCTGTTAGCTTTTTTCAAGTTATATGCAAAATAAAAAACAAAACGATTTGCGGAAACAGCTACGTTAAAAATTATGTACTCCGAAGCTAAATTGTTATCTCCAGAAATGATTTTGCAAAGTTATCTTGATGTATTGTATTAGTATTCAGTAATGTGAGAAAGGTAGTCTGAAATGTAATCTGTGTAATGATAGGAATTAATTGAAAGAGTTGAATTCAACCTTGGTGAAAAATTGGGTGTGACATTTTTTTTCTAAGCGGGGACATGTTATGTATATGAGGTTAAATTCGTGAAAGATTAATATTGGGCACGGGACTGCTCTGAAATATTTTAGGCTGACCCATGTTAGAAAACGTTGTGAATGTTTAAGATGTCATGTAATGATGTATGTACAGATCTGAATATTAAAGTGTTTATAAGACAACGGCAGTAGAATACCGAAGGAACAAGGGAAGCGATGACTACAAAAATCGAAGTCCAAAGACATGGCAGAAACGGTAACAGATAAAAACAAAGACAAAACAAGGACGTGAGACAGCTACAATGCACGGAAATAAAAAGATAACATTAAGAACTAAGGCACTCATAGTGTGAACTCCCATGAAAACCGGGAGTGACATCAGGTGCTCCGGAAGGGTAAGCATGTCCTGCTCCGCTAGCGGCACCCGTCACACTATCAGTGAGTCAATCCGGGTTTAGTCAAATCCGGTTATGTCAAATCCGTGAAGACGTGAAATCTAGCTGAAAATGTCCGTTTTCATTTGGGACACAGACACGTCATATCACGTCTAATAAGAAGACGGCTTTTCTTATAATAGTTCCCCAAATATCAGGCATGGGTATTACAGTGCAGTCACTTAATTATTCTATTCGGTAGCACTGTCATGTGAGGTCTCATATTGTATAATGTTTTAATATAGGAGAAATGAAATATGTTTATTTATGACTAACGACATAAGCTTTGATGAGGAGGGTCTTTTGAATCCTGTGGCCAAAGTTTTGACAACCCTCCTTTGCCTCATATATTCATATTTTGCAAACAGTTCATACATGATGTAAAATATGTTACGAATAACTAAATACCGAAGTTACTGTGAATTTAAATTCTGCATATGCGCATTTCGACAACTTATGTCTCTTCAGTGCAGATAAAATCTAAATGAAGAAGAATAAATGGCCACAATAGGTGGTCCATGAAATTCCAGTAATAGTTTTAGTCTTGTATGTATTATTTAAAATACGAGGCAAACAGAGCAAGCTACTGAAAAGATTTTATTCAAACAGTTGAACAAATAACAAACGGCAAATTTTTGACTATATCTATGAACTAAGAGCATATTAAATATGCTCAATGAATAAATTATCAAATAACCATTGCTGCAGTTTAAATTTTGCTCAGACTTGTTATTTAAGTTTGATAGAAATTTTCAGTTTCTCTTTTAAAATAAGAATAGAAAATATCTTGTCCTTACCTAGTACGTTCCTAGTACGATGGATTGCTGTGATAATATATGATATCTCCTGACTGCACCTTTTATTTACATGATAGTTCTTCCAATTCAGGACATTTTCAGTCACTTATCTAAAGTACCTTGCGAAAAGGTAACAAGAAGGAAAAAACTCTTCATCGTGTAATGCTCTTAACTAAGGTAAGGTTGAATAATGATTGAGATCTTTCCATTTTTCGAAGTGCATTTTAGTGTTAACATCAATCTGAATCATGACCTATAAAACAAAACCAACGAATGATAAGTGAATTTTATTTTCAGGAGAGTTATCTTGAAATTCTATTATTGTTCGTTTTTAATAGTATACCTTAGAAAAAATATACATAGTAATGGTGACTTTTTTTATGTCACGTAGTCCGTCCATAAAAACTAATAGAGTTCTGTACAGTTTGATAAGTACAAGATAAGTTCAATGTCAAATGTAAATTGCGTCTTTTGTCAAGTATTCAAAGTCCCTGTTATCTATTACTGAGTGGGGAATTTTTTAGATACCGACAGCAAGTAAATGAACAAACCAATCTGTTTGATATCCAGACATTCAATCTTCCCGGACGCGTAAGTACACCTACTGTGTTATTTTTTTTTAAATCTAATGAGCGACTCCGAGTTTTTAATGATGGTTTGGGTTTTAAAAATTGATATGTTTTGCTGCAACGTTTTTATAAACTAACATAAACAGAACAGTCATATTGATACAAAAATACTAAAATAATAAATGAGAACCGGCGTGGACAAAAAGAAGCGGAAGAAAGAAACAATAAAAATAATAATAATAATAACTAGTATCAATTGTCTTTGGATGCAAACAAAAGAAGGCTCCCAAACGAACTCCCATATCAGAATTCAAATGCTATAGAGAAGATCCACAGAATAAAAAAAAAACATTCTTGTTAAATTTCATTCAATTATAAGCACTTTTGATTTTCCTGCCATTTTTACCATTTCTTGGCACCGATGGCCATTTTGAAATCTTGAAGACCAGAAGTCAGTTCTACACATGTTAGGCAACCTTCCTGTAAAATTTCATCCAGTTCTGAGCACTTTGATTTTCCCGCCTTTTTTGGCTACTTTCATGGGAACGGCAGCCATTTTGATAATTCCAAGCCATCATCCTGTGAAGTTTGGTTAAGATTGGATTACTAGTATCAGAAAAATTGGATGGACAAAGTCATGGAAGACCCCACCCCTTTTTGAGTCGCCCAAATATACCCTTATTGAACCCCCTTTGGAACAATTTTTGTTTCATGCACAACTAGATATATGGGGCCTTAATCCTACAAAGTTTAAAAGTCCTAGGTCTAATGGTCTGCGAGATCTGGTTCGGACAAAAGTGAGGCGGAAAGCGGAAGAAGAAAAATAATAAGAAGAATAGTAAGAAACGCAGCAAAAACAAAAAGTCTGCACAAACTTCATTTGGGAGACTTAATAATAAAGAAACGGACCAAAAACAATATGTCGTTCCGACTACGTCTTTGGCGACATAATAATAATAAGAAACGCAACAAAAACAATAAATCTCCCAAACTTCGTTTAAGAGACTTAATAGTAAGAAACGCAACAAAAACAATAAGTCTCCCAACTTCGTTTGGGAGACTTACTAAAAATAAAGCGTAATAATAACAAAGAAACGGAACAATAACAATATGTCTCCCCGACTTCGTCTGGGGCGACATTATAATAAAGAAACAGACAAAAAACAATATATCGTCCCGACTACGTCTGGGCGACATAACTAGATTTGCAATTTCAAGCAATAGCTGATGTCGCCCCTGACAGCAAATTCAATGAATCCATCTTGTTCGCAGTTTCAAAATCTACCTAGAAATAAATTTTCTTTGAAATCGGACAAAGTTTGAATTTTAACGTATTTCGTCGGCCATGTTGGAAATGGCGACCATTTTGAATTTTTTTATCGGTGCATGAGCATCAACTTATGGTGACCCAACATTTCGCTAAATTTAAATGAGTTCTGTAAAGACATGTTTGGGATTTTATGATTTTCATTGAAATCAGAAAAAATTCAAATGTTGACGTAACTGGGCCGCCATCTTGGAAATGGCAGCCATTTTGAATTTTTTTTTTTTGATGGAAGTACAACTTTATAAGGTGATCAAACTTTGTACCGATTATGAATGAATTCTGTCCAGGCACCATTGAGAACCGGCGTGGACAAAAAGAGGTGGAAGAAAGAAACAATAAAAATAATAATAATAATAACTAGTATGGGTGCAAACACAAGTAGTCTCCCAAACGAACTCCCATATCAGAATTCAAAGGCTTGAGATGAGATCCACAGATTTTGAACAACCATCCTGTCAAATTTCATTCAATTCTAAGCACTTGGGATTTTCCCGCCTATTTACCGTTTCCATGGCAACAGTAACCATTTTGAAGTCTTGGAGTCCAGAACTCAATTCAACACATGTTAGGCAATCTTCAAGTAAAATTTCATCCAATTCTTAGCACTTTGATTTTCACGCTATTTTTTACCCTTTCCATGGCATCAGTCGCCATTTTGAAGTCTTGGAAACCGGAATCCAATTCTACACATGGAAGACAACCTACCTGTAAAATTTCATCCAATTCTGAGTACTTTGATTTTTTGCCGTTTCCATGGCAACGGTCGTCATTTTAAAAATTCCAAGACCAAAAAAGACCATCTAGGCATCGGTATCTATCTTCCTATAAAGTTTCATAAAAATTGGATCACTGGTCTCCGAGAAACGGGTGGGACAAAATTTTGGCGGAAAACGGAAGAAGAAG
This sequence comes from Modiolus philippinarum, assembly GCA_002080025.1. Classification (NCBI taxonomy): domain Eukaryota; kingdom Metazoa; phylum Mollusca; class Bivalvia; order Mytilida; family Modiolidae; genus Modiolus; species Modiolus philippinarum. The sequence goes on from MJUU01020051.1 coordinate 97,502, forward strand.
AAAAATAACTAGATTTGCAATTGCAAGCAATAGCCGATGTCACTCCAGACTCACCATACGTCGATTCCACATTATAAGCAACGTCAAAATCAATCTAAAAATCAATTTTCGTTGAAATCCGACAATGTTGAAATTTTGACGTATTTCGGCGGCCATCTTGGAAATGGCGGCCATTTTGAAAATTTTAAGTGCAAAGCTTATAACTTCAGATGGTGATCCAACTTTGTGCCAAGTTTGAAATCCTTCCATCCAGCCATTACAAAATAATCGCTCGGACAAAATTATTGGAATAATAATAATAATAATAACTAGATTTGCAATTGCAAGCAATAGCTGATGTCACCCAAGACTCCCCATTCGATGATTCCACCTTATTTGCAGCCTCAAAATCTATCTAGAAATCAATTTTCGTTGAGATCCGACAACGTTGAAATTTTGACCTATTTTGGCGGCCATCTTGGAAATGACGGCCATTTTGAAAATTTTAAACACACAGCATACAACTTCAGATGGTGATCCAACTTTGTACCAAGTTTGAAACAATTGGTCCAGCCATTTCAAAATAATCGGTCGGACAAGAATTATTGGAAGAATAAGAAGAAAAAAAAAAGAATAATAATCAGAAGAAACGTAGAATAACAACATGTCACCCCGACGTTGTCTGGGGTGACATAATTATAATCAGAAGAAACGTAGAATAACAACATGTCACCCCGACAAAATCCGGGGTGACATTATGATAATAATAAAAATAAGAAACACAGCAAAAACAATAAGTCTCCCCAAACTTCGTTTGGGAGACTTAATAACGAGTGATGATATGTTTGCATGCGAACACACGTCACTCAAACCAGATTCCATGCTCAGTTGCTCTTTGAAAAAATGCTGTGTTTATATGTATCACAAATGATTTTAATAATGTTTTCTGAAAAAAAAAAATGTTTTCATTATTTTATTCTAAACTCATTATGTTATCGTCTATCAGTGCTATTAGTGCTTTGATTCACGGGTCAAAATATTTCTTGATTGCATTAGAAAGAATGCTGCGTCATAATGTTTTCATTATTGATTCATCGATGAAACCAGTATTCCAAGCTTAATATGTATATTCATTGATACTTTAACATGAAATAAAGTTATGCAGGTGTGACCTTGACCTTTGACCTTGACCTCATTTTGAACATTCCGTCTTCCTAAACATTTTGTATGTTGAATGTCTTTTTGTATCTTCAATGGTATTTGAGCTATAAGCAAAAAAACCCAAAATTGAACATCAAAATCGGTTTTTGGTCCAAAGGTCCAAAACGGTTGGTCCAATAATTTTGGACCCTATGTAACAAATGACGCACATTTTTGCGATTACATGTTATCAGCTATCTATAACGGTTTATAAGTTAATTCAATGACAAGGTCTAGGGTCAAAGTTCAAAGTGACCAGTGACCTTTGCATTTTAAATGTAACACATATAACCTTTGTTGAATGGAAAAGGTTTCAGGTTTCTATCTCTTACCGTTTTTGAGAAAAGGCATTTTTAAAGATATTATGAAATTTTCAAGGGGCATAACTCTTGAACGCTTCATCGTAGAGTTTAAATGTTTCAAGACAACTAATGAATCGCTAGATCAATTAAATGGCAAATCTGCAGATATATCCTCCGGATTTGACATATTTAACGATTTAACAGTTGACTTTGGATAAATCTGAAATGTTGAAAATTCCCATTTTTCATTATTCTTGGGATAAATATTGAGTTTAAGTCGACAAATGCCTGCTAAGATAACAAATTGTAAAGTAATTGATGCAACATTGTCATATACAACACACATTTTGCGTGTTCTGGTTATTTTTATGCGAACATAGAGAAAAAATTGACAATTTCAGCGAAAATTTGTTGGGGTAGGGGTAAGATTTTCGGTATTCAGAGTCACATTAAACATTCCTTGTTTTTTCTAGGCAATTTTTTTAGACAACTTATATATCCCTAAGGACAATTAATTGGCATATCTGCAGATATATCCTTCAGATTTTGAATGTATAACGATTTAACAGTTAACTTTTGATAAATCTGAAATGTAGAAAATGCCCATTTTTCATAAATTTCGGGCAAAATATTGAGTTTAAGTCAACAAATGGCAGTTAAAATACGAAATCACAATATTATTCATGCAACCTTGTCATATACAACACACAATTTGCGTGTTCTGGTATTTTTATGCGAACAAGGACAAAAAAATGACAATTTTAGAGTAAATTTGTTGGGGTAGGGGCAAGTTTTATGGATGAAGGAAATTTATAATACTTCAAAACTGCCATAATTTGTACCAGTTGTAAAGAAGATATTATGAACTTCCAGTTCCTTCCATCTTTTCATGAATTTGAACCACTCATAGATAAGATGAGACAAAACTTTGTCGAAAACAAAAATATTCAAAGATGCGTTTTATTTGTCTTTTTAAAAGGGATAGTTTGGTCATTCAAAACATATTTATATATTATGTTTACATGCTTATTTTTTAAGAAAGGACATTAAAAGACTAAAAACAATTCCAAGAATTATGAAATGAAAAACATACTGGTTTCTAAGGACCGTTGAATTTACACGAAAAAGACATAAAATTTATGTCAACATTTCGAAGGGAGGGGTAGGGGTAAGATTTTTCAATTTTTATAACGTATGGGGTATAGAAATGGTACTTATGTGTAATATTTGTAAAGCTTATACCATAGGCTATCATTCTTTACCATTTTTACAATTCCAAGAAATATGAAATGAAAAATATACTGGTTTCTAAGGACCGTTGAATTTACACGAAAAAGACATAGAATTTATGTCAACATTTCGAAGGGGTAGGGGTAAGATTTTTCAATTTTTATAACGTATGGGGTATAGAAATGGTACTTATGTGTAATATTTGTAAAGCTTATACCATAGGCTATCATTCTTTACCATTTTTACAATTCCAAGAATTATGAAATGAAAAATATACTGGTTTCTAAGGACCGTTGAATTTACACGAAAAAGACATAAAATTTATGTCAACATTTCGAAGGGGTAGGGGTAAGATTTTTCAATTTTTATAACGTATGGGGTATAGAAATGGTATTTATGTGGAATATTTGTAAACCTTATACCATTGGCTATCATTATTTACCATTTTGTCATAACTGAGAGGCACCAATCAACAAATTGAAGCAATTGAAAGAAAAACTTTGATCAAAAACGAAATTTTCCAAAATTTCGTTGGGTGGGTCTAAAAAAGGGGCCTGTTCCAATATTGCGTGCAGGTTATGCTCATGTTAACATGTTTAATTTTGAATACGGGATATAGAAGGACTGAAAAATATAGGTGGGGATCATAAGTGGGGGAGGGGGGTGCACGGGGGATTATTCCAGCCCATGGACTAAATGCAGATGGAAGTATTACGATTTCTTTTTCTTTGTCTTAAATGAGCACGCTTATTCTTACAAAGTTTAAAATAAAATATACATGCACATGCCCTCAACCTCATAGATTTTTTGGCGAATTTGGTAGTTTTTAATTGAGTTGACGACCCTGCAAAAAGTTTTTCTCTTTTTTGAACAAACAAAAATCACATCTTCTAAAACTTGCAAGAAAGGAACACAATTCTCGGAGTCTTTTCAAGGGTTGCAAATACTGCAATTTTTGTGTGATTTCAGTGAACTTTTGGGATGCAATACCTCATAAACTTGTAGGTCTTAGATAGCTATATATATATCCCTTGATGACCTTCATAACAAATTTGAACGCTTACTGCTTTGTATATATTCTTTGAGAAAGGAAATCTTGAAAAGACTTTATTAACTATACAATGAAATTGCTTATTGTTCATGCAATAAAGTATTCTTAATAAAATACATTTTCCACTAGGTATGTTAGCTAGTAATAAGAAGACATGAATGAGGCTAGCATTATTGCAGGCATTCCTGAAAAAGATGAAGTGAGTACGATTTAGCTTTCATAGAAAAAGACATCTTAGTTACAGTGAAAAAAAATGTCAGCATAGAAAAGCTACATTACTTTTTTATGTAAAAAAGCAAAACACTTAAACTATTAGTCACCGTTTGTTGAAAAAGGATATTTAAGTAGCTACAAAATGCATGAAATATATTTACGGTATAGCCAAAGTTAGAAAAATAGACATTTAATATTTGTCAATCTTAAATGACGCCAAAATGAAAAGGCCGAGGTGGAACATTCCGATCATATTGAAATATCAGTTATTTCCACATTCGACTCGTATTTGCCAACATATGCCAATTCATTGCGCCGTGTAATTTGTGTTGATCTTCTTTTAGTCCAATTTATTATAGCAACTGGAACATTGTCTTAATCGTATCTTTTATCATGAATTCTTTGGATGTTGAAATAAGAAGCTAACTGCAAAGGGTGATTAATCAATAATCTATTTTCCTAACAGATTGACAGTGTCGGGTGTGTAAACGAAAGAAGAATAATATTACTGGGAAAAACAGGTGCAGGGAAGAGTGCAACAGGAAACACAATCCTTGGTAGCGAAAAGTTTATTTCCGCCATGAGTCCTCAATCTGTAACAACCAAATGTCAATCAGCCGAAGCGATGATTAATGGGAAATTGGTAGTAATAATTGACACACCAGGATTTTTTGACACCATTATGTCGAAGGACAACTTAATTAAGGAAATAGCAAAATCGCTAGGAATTTCAGCGCCAGGTCCCCATGTATTTCTATATGTTATAAATGCTTCAGTTAGACAAACCGAAGAAGAGGTTAAATCCATTGATACTGCTTTGCAGATTTTTGATGAAGAAATATATAACAATTTAATTGTGGTATTCACATTTTGCGATGAGATTGAAGCTAAATTAAAAAAATCTAAAAAGACATTAGATGAATATTTCAAAGAAATGCGAAGTGAAATTAAAACTTTCGTGGAAAAGTGTAACAATCGTAAGTTATTCTTCAGAAATATTGATACAGCTGGAAAAGAACAAGTGACAGAGCTATTTGCCATGATAGAAAACATGAAAAAAGAAAACCGGAAACCCTATTTCTCTAACAAAATGCTGCAGAAATTTGATGAAAGAATTATACAAGAAATGACATTACTAAACGTACTAGGTAATTATACATCAGTACAGATGCGAAATCTTCTACGTCGTAAAATTTCAAATGGTGAAGGCATCTTGTTAGCATTGGTTACAATAGGGATAGGTTGTGGATTGATGGCGTTAGTTGCTGCTGCTACTGCTTTTACAGCTGGAGCTGTTGGAACTGCACTTTCTGCAGTATTATGTCCCGTCACTTAACAACTTTAAAAAGCAGCAAAAACAAGAATGACAATGCAATCGCTCTTAATCATTTCCGATATTTCGTAAAATATGTAACTGTTTAATTTAAATTTATTATTTTTTTGAATAATATTTGCTTTATCTTGAAGAATAGAATTGTTCGATGAGCTACTGGAATATTAAAAATCGACTATACGAACAAATACATTCAGTAAACAATTGACTTTATGAAATAGCACACATATGAAACAGGTGATCTTTAATTTGCCCTTACTACACTCAATTAAATTTGTGAAATAAAAGAAAAGAAAAATATGTAAAGAGATCAAATTCAAATTCAAAAAAGGAATAAAAGTAAAAAACAAGATTATGCTTCAGAAAAACACCTCAAGTCACATCAAGAGTCGCACAGATGGCTCAATTCATGAAATGAACAAATATTAGGCAACAGATAGATGAATTCATCGCATCTACATACAATTATTATTATTATCTATCGATTAAATTACTAGTAACCGTCGACTTATCGGTAAATTCCAATGTATTTCGGGACAATTCTTTTAATTTTTATTTAAGGTAGATCGGTAGTCTTTCACCATTTTGAATATGTTACTTTTACTGCTGTGGTTTTATTTGCTTTCTGAATATGCAAATATTTTTATTTGTAAGGTATCAATAAATATTATACCAGTGGCACAAAAAGCAAAGGATCTACATTGACTTAATTTTACATGAATTTCTATAATGAGATGGGGTAAAATATTTTGATAATTAAATACAGGGGAACCTGTCTAATCCGACACAATAAGGGACCACAGAAATTTGTCAGATTTCACAAGATGTCGGAATACTCAGGTAAAGAAAACGAAAAAAAATGTCTTTGGGACTGCAAAATCATGTCAGATTTGACAGGAAATCGGAATACTCAGGTGTCGGAATAAACAGGTTCCACTGTAGTTGGAAAGACGATTTTTGAAAAAGGAAGATAATTTGATAAAATATTTTATACAGATATCACTATTAAAATTCACATTTTACAAATTTTATTGAAAAGAAATGTAGTGACCCCTATTTTTCTTAAAGTATGTTCAAATGGCTAATATATGAGTAAAATTGAAAGAAATCTATGGAATAGTTTTAAAGAAAACAACCAAACATGCGTTTCCCCCTATATATTCATTCGAAATATATGATTATTTTGATATCAGCTATTTTAAAAACAAGCACGGTGATGCCCCTTTTTATTTTCTTATTTCAATGCTTATATGATAAGGAAACTTTTTTGAGAAAATAAAAAAAAATCTATGGAAAAAATTTGGAGTACCTTAAGAAAAAGAGAAACACATTAAATAAAACTACCATCAAAAGTCTTTGGATACAAACACAAATCTAGGAAGATGCTTATTTCGCTGAACTTGATTACTCTTTTATTTAGGGGCCAACTCCGATCTACCGTTGGGTGTGGGGTTTCCTCACCGTTCATTGAAGATCTTATGGTGGCTTTGAGTTGTTATTGCTCCCCTTAGGGTTGTTGTCTCTTTGACACATTCCCCGTTTCCCTTCCTTTTCTTATTCTTATACAATGTGTCTCCCAAAAGAACTGCCATCATTGAAATCAAATGCTTAAAAGATTCCGTTGGCACATTCTATATAACCTTTCTGAAAACTGTCATCAAATTCTGAGCACATTTGATTTTTCCGCCGTTTTCTGTTTCCATGGTAACGGTTGCTATTTGAAGTCTTGAATACCAGCCACCTATTCTACGCATGACAGACAACCTTTCCATATAATCTCCTGCAATTGTGAGCACTTTTGATTATCCCACTTTAAAATGATAACGGGTGGCATTTTTAATTTTTTGAACTTATGATGCTGTTCCATTATGTCACCACGTTTCAAATCCCCTACGCGGGTTACTCAATTCAACCCACACATAGTTTTTTTTCGGAACGAAAATGATGTCCATCTTTCAATCATCCAGCGTCAAACACGCAGTTGATATTCCTTTCATGCCGATTTGGCACAGCTGTAACCAAATACATTACTATTTGTGTGAAAAGTCATCAAAATTATGTCATAAAAATGTTTTTACTCCATACTCTTTCATTCATCATTTTCGAAACATTATAAATAAAACAAATATAATTTCCGAGATACGAGAGGAGGAGATCTGCCTTTTTTGTCCAAATATGGAAATCGTGATCAATAAGCTTAGGCAATGGACCTGTGCATGGATGAGTGTGGCTGTTAAAATGAAGGTAAGATAAGTTTAATTGTGTGTAATGCTCATCGAAATGCCGAGTAGCAAAGCAAGATGTTGAGTTTAAAGTACTGAAGCTGTTCTCAGCAATATTTAACTCTGCATGGCCGTTGAACAGCTGTTGAATCAAGTGTTTTACCATCCAAAAACCACTGACACACGGCCGCACCAGATCATGGTACAGATGCCAAGTTATATGTCAAATTTAACCAATTGCGTGCAACCATTCTTCGCCTCATACCAATGAAAACATCATGTCATTTTAACTGAATAATTTACTGTAGCTTTATGTGTTGGGGATAGGGTAAAAATGGATAACAAGAAACACCTACAATGGCTGAAAATTATCATCACATGCCACAATCTGCTATGGAACTACACATGAAGAACACGAATAAGACAAAAGACAAACGTAGACAAAGATAGGAACTCGGGACAGCCGGACTTGGTACCGGCACTAGCAAAAGCGAGCGGTAGGGTTAAACCGATTTATAGGTACCCAAACCTCCCCTTTATCTGTCCCGTTTCCCTATAGTATAATAAACATACGAATAAAACCCAATACAGGTAGACCACTAACTCCATGACCACAATCTTGAAGGGAAAGAAAAAAAACAATACATAATTTAGAAAGATGGGTCAAGGAGTGCTTGCGGCTAGCTCAAGGAGGCTAGTCTGCTGGTAGAACACTGTCGCAATACGGAAGAAAAATCAAATTCAAGACTTCCCGAAGGGTTTGGTCAAGAATCATCATAGATTTCAGTAGACATCGACAGTATCAGTGAGAGGCCAGTATGTGTGCAAAAGCTTCAGGTCATTAGGTCTCAAAACTAACGGATGCAAGCAGAATATCTTGTCGATATCCCCTATTAGGTAAAGAATGTAAGTTACGTCCCGGTTTTTCTGGACTTTTAATCAATTTCTGGCATTTTTTAACAGCATTTCCGTAAAAACGAGGATTAGAAATGCCCTTAGTAATAAGCTGTTTACGAGTAACGCCATATTCAGACATCAAATGTTCATATCTTTTATAAAACTTCTTGAATGTATTCCAACTCCAAATTATTGCAGTTAGAGTAAACATATGTGTTATGGTCTCATGTTCATTTACTTCATATCCTTTCGTAAAATATTCAACAACTTATGAAATCTGTAACCCTGTTGTAAAAGTTTGGCTGTGATAGTAAAGTTACGTTTATTAAAATCGTCAAGAATAGAACACACTCGTGAGAATCGTACCAGTTGAGAAATATACACCCCGTAGGGTGGCGGTTTGTGTTTGTGGAAGGGAGGTCACTAAGGTAACTGTTACATTATTTTTCCTTGTGTGACTACTTTGAATAGAGCTGTCGCAAATGAGACATTTTAGGCGTCTTCCCTCTACCCTAAGTTACCTAAATGACACATGTTTGAGGTATAATACCTTCTCAAGGCTCGAGTCTCCAAGTGTCTTACTTTTTTTAACGTACATGTAAGGCTCAGGGCACAAAAAACGTGGGCGGAGGGCTCCTTTTTAGCCTCCAAGATCCACATATATGGGCCCCTTGTTAGTACTCCAACATGACTGAAGTAAAGGCTGCAGTTAATACAATGATATAAACTTCAGTTCTATACACCTTCAAATGAACGTAGTGGATTGAAGGTTACGTTATTGTATTTGCATTACAGCAAATACTTACTCGGTGTTTTTTTTTCAAATTTGGGTTCGTTTATGTTACCGAGTTCCAATAGGAAAATATTTTTCTCAATCTGTCATTGTCGTTAGTTAAAAATTAATTTTAACCAAGGTAAATGTTTGAATTTGGGCTTTTTACAATATTTGGAGTACTGACGTTATTTAATTAATTGGTTGCAGGTATGAAGAAACGCATATAGGATACCTCAGATAATGCATTCTTGTATTTTCTTAAATTAAAAACATACGGAATTAAAAGGGACTCGGACCTAGTCCAAAAGATGGGAGAAAAAAAACACTGTTACTGCAGCTGGCCTTCATGAGATTCTTTTGTTTTTGCAATGGTTAACATGGACACTTGTTGACAAGTAACCCACAGGCTGCACGTCTATGGTACCAATTGTTATGTAAGGCAGGACATTTTCTGGACTATCTCAACTTTCTTGCGAATTTTCACTTTAATCTAGCTACTAGTATATTCTATAATCTATGTGTATAATCTAGCTATAACTTATACAGTGTACATACTGTTTGTCAGAGAATTTCACTTGGAAACAATATCACTCTGTGTCAATCAAAGTTCCACAGCTAACACATGATATACTTTTATAAACACTCAATATGACATGTATCACGCCGGGTATTCCGATACACAGAACCGGAGCGGGCAAAAATAACACGGAACTCATTTTTGTTCACATGCGGTAGGGTGGGCACATCTGTTATTTATAAGTCAACGAAGCATATAGAGTTTAAATAAATTTCATATAATAAGTTATCCACAGATAAAATTGCACATTCAAAGACCCTGTAATTAATTCTTCGGAAAGATTACATTTTCAAAGTTTGCTATTTTTCACGGCGATGTGTCCAATTAAAGTAATGCAACCTTCATGTTTTAGACCATATCCTAAACATGAATGATTCTTTTCATTAGTATCTACTTCACATTTTCTGAAAGTATGAGTTCTCTGAATCTACTCGTTACAAAATGTAGATCTTTATTTTGATATTTATCCAACATGGATGCGTAATTATGGGTACAAAAGACCACAGAGCTTTAAGAAATAAACACACGGAACACTGATAGATACCAGGCACAAGGAATAAAATCGATTAAAGAGAAGACAACACAGAAAAATGTCAGAATCACTGCAGGAGATTAATAGAAGGCATCTTGGAATGTCATATTTAATCAGAATTAGTCTCTGTAGGGATTCTGTATACAAAGAAATCCTCCCAATGCTACAAAAAAAAAGATTCCAGCAGCTACTACTTTGAATTATATCATACTGTTATTGCAATTCACGGGAAGAAAAATTATAATAATGTACCCCATTGGTATATGAACCGACAAAATGAGCTAAACAGGTGGAATCGCATGCTGTGGAAAGGTACTATACATACTGTTTCTGAAAAAATGTATTGCGCTTGAATAAACACGATGTCAATATCAGCACAGGCTAAAACACGGTCGGTATAGTAGAGCGGTGGATATTTGAAATGAGTTTAAATCATATTTCTAATGGCTTAGTACATGTAGTATTATGTATCAACATCTCACCTATCAGAAAATGCCTGTCGGCGAGTTAAATTGTGGTTACTTCGACGCAAATAAATGACAACTTGTGACGTTACCCTGCATCTTGTATAACACACATTGTACTGCTTTGAAGGAAATTGTATTGAAACTAAATACCACAGAAACAAAATGCAAGCACTTACTTATGCATCAATACACCTTATAAGTTCAAAGATAGCCCAAGACGCCCTGTTACAAACTTTGTAAAATTTAACATTAAAATTTATGTTTTTTAGCACCCACCATTTCATCTTTTATATATTTGTTACTAAATTCTCATAATCAAATTGACAATTGTTTCACGTCACTATTGGTGTGTTTGTTTCCAGAATACATCATTTGTCCACTTTTCATTTTTGATCGAAGGTTGTGTTTTGCAAGTATTTCAATCCCGTTTTTAAACAGTGTTTTACCGATTTGGTCATAATTTTATAATTTACCCTTTACCAGAGTTTCGACAGTATATCTATTTACTTGATGTCTATTTACATTATTACCATTCTACAAATACGTGATATGTGTTTATGCTTTTCTTATTTGCCCATCTTTAAAAAGGCATAGTTAATTAAAGGATGTGTTTGTGTATCGTGCGTGTTCGTATTGTTTACTAAGGAAAATGCAGATATGTATTGGTTGTGTTAAGTACGGGTCCAGCTCTGCTATGCTAAGCAAAAACTGGAAACGGCAAAGCGTTCTAAAGATGATAACAGCTTCACCTTTCAAAATATTGTCCTCACTTTAATTGATTATCCACTTATTGAAAACATATTTTCTGAAATCATTAAACATGCAAAAGGCTAATATGTCATTGCAAATTGATAAATATTACACTTTAAGTTATTGAGTGGGAAATTGTTGGCAGAAGAAAATCCAGGAAGTTATATCATTGCGTCTTGTTGTGCTTTTGTTTGAATCGGTAAAGTTGATAACCTATGTATGTTTGCATTTATCGTTGTTTTCTGTTTTAAAAAGTACCTCTTTATTACAAAGATTGTCAATTTTAGAACGTTCGGTTACAATTTTGGAGAAAGCATCTGATATATCTGTTTACGACACGGATATCATTGGTAGATTCAAGGGAAGGTTCCCAGGATTGGAACCCACCCCTCCCCTTTTGGACAATCATCTATTTTTATGAATATCCTGATGTTTTAGTAAGAAATACCTCAAATTGTTTGTAGCCTGTGAAATATTCTTTCACTTCAAATTTGAACCTCCTTCTCTAATTGTCTGAATCCCGTCTGGACAAGCATTTGCATGTAGTTGATGGGCTATTGCCTATGGCTGATTTTTCTTGTAATTTATTCATCGCATCTGTTTTATTCTTTCATTGAAACTTGACATTAAGCACTTTTTGATTTCACACATTTAATTATTTGACTTCGTGTTCTTCAGTTTTTTTTCAATGGGCCAATGTGTTTTGGTTTCTCTTTACGAATTATCTTACGTGTTGTACACAAATGGAAGCCTTGTTCAAGTGAATATAACAAGCAGTTCTTAAGTAAACACGTATGAACCAGACAGATGTAGTTTAAAGTTAACCTAGTTTTTCTTAACTTAAATGCAAAGATCGCGTAGAGGTTTGATAGCATGTATTAAAGTCAAATACTATAAAAAGTAAAAATAAAGAATAACTTTTTTTTTGAAAACTAATCTTGAGCTCCTTTAATGTCGACAAAAAGTCCAAAAGACCAGTGATTCACATGTACTTTTTGTTAATGTCAGACATAAGAATCATTAAGTTGTATCCCCCCCCACACACACACACACACTAACACCAAAAACATTATGAGGAAACATAATTTGGACATAAATCTTCAATGTCAATGACTAACATGATTCAAAATTGCTGCAGACACCTTGTACAATTAATAATAACGTGCGTCACATAACTTGTTCTAAGTGTGTCTTGTACTCAATTTAAATTTTTAAGAAAAAATGCCTTTTTTTGACCTTGAGCGAGATCAAATCCAATGAAAGCTATTGCAGCACAAATAGCGCTTTAGTGCGTTCGGAAGTGGGGGGTGCACGGGGGTTTTTCCAGCCCATGGACTATTGTATATTAATGCAAAACACACTTTACCATGTCTTTTCTAAATAGTTCGGGAATATGTTGGTATTTGAGGGTGTTTCCCGGTGTCTAAACGAAACTATATTCAGGTCACTGCTCCGCTTATCAAAAAACGTCAGGTTTTCTAGAATTTCCTATCTTGCCTTGATACATTAAAAGCTTTTTTAATTTGTCATTTCAAATGTTTAAAAGTTGAAATATGGTAATTTTGATGCTTAAATAATATAAAAATTGCACTGTCTTTTTCATTTCTCTATTCACTGAATTTTATAAAATACCTACAAAATAATAAGTTTTAGACACCACGTCTGACATGTAATATTGGTGTTGCTCCGGGTCACTATTTCGGGCCTTTTTACGAAGACCGATTTGCAATTTTGCATGCAAATTTGGATCAACTTTTATATATCCAAATTCATATAAGCCTCAGGCTTACGAATATGCAAAATATAAATATATAAAACGCTGCTTTTATTTTTATTCATCCTTGTCCACGAACTTTACGGACATCCCTCGTATTTGTACGTTTATTATACTATAGGTCTACAGGATAGAGAAAGAGGAGGTTTAGATACCCATAAACCGGTTTAACCCTACCGCTGGCTGTTGCTAGTGCCGGTACCAAGTCCGGCTATCCCGAGTTCCTATCGTAGTCTATGTTTGTCTTTTGTCATTTTATTGTTTTTCTTGTGCAGTTCCCTGGTTGATTGTAACATGCGATTGCAATGTTCTATCATTGTAATTGTTTCCTGTTATCTTTCCTTCATAAATTAAAAGTTCCAAAACACACGTTCTGAAAAATTGTCCGAGTTCAGCTACCCCTCAAAATCACAAATTTTGGCCAAAATCTCAAATGTGACAATATGCTCATCTTCAATCTATGCTTAATCAATGTGCAAAGTAAAATAATTTTATCTTTAATATTGTTGTCCGGAATCACAGTTCCAGAAGGCACATTTAGTTAAAATGACAAGTTCAACTACAATGAACCCCTAACAATCACACATTTTTGTTTTTAGGTAAAGAATATCATATCATATAAATGATGAGTGACAAAGAAACATGAAACAGGTATATACGGAAAATACACTTAAAAATCTGTTTGTTTCATAGAAGAAAATAACAAACGAGAAATGTGTGAAATGATTTATTTTTCTTGGAAAAATCTATACTCCCGAAGGCCGAAGAAGTTACTCAGATGTATCATAAGAACTGGATGCACACTATACCACAAAGGTCACCCTTTAAAATCTGAACTATAAAAAAAGGCCTTTATCGTATTTTTAAGATTTTGTCTCATTTGCATTTACTCCATATCCCTTCATTGTTAATTTATCGATTGCTTGCCACAGAAAAAAACTCGTGGCTCATAATTGTAAAACATTTAACGCTTAATATTCTACAAACTCATCATTCAGGTCTCAATGTATATTTTTTAACATTATTTCCTATAAACAAGGATAGTTTTCACAAATACGGCTGAGAAATACTGCATCAATCATACATTTCACACAATGCAAAGAAAGATTTATGAAACACTGATGATCTCATGAAGCAGTTTGCAAATTTAACAGGCTTTAGGAAAGATTCTTGAAATGTAGCTCCGAAATTAGAACCGTGAGCTATGAATTTTTTGGTAATTTTTTCATAAATATTCTTTTAGTTTGTCTACTTCTATGTACTTGTGGCTTATCTTTTAAGACGTCGAAACTAAAAATATATTTGTTTTTTTTTAGGTTTCCGCCAAAATTCGAAAATTCAAAGTTATCTATATCGAAAAAAACGATCCGATTCCCCTTATTTTTAATGTATATTCCAATGTATATTTAAAAGATCTATCACTGAGTCGAAATGGAATGTTAATGCAATGATGTCATTTTGTATCGTCCCACCTTAAGGTTACTGAAAACCCAATCAAATCAGAAAAAAAATCAACCATGTTCACTAGACCATGAAAATAAGGTCAAGGTCAAAAGCCATAAGCAGACTCGTATGCACTTATCAAAACCAACGTATTTACCAAATATTCTTTCCACTGGGGTCTGAGTTTAAGGAGAAGATTTTTATCAAATACGTATTAAAATAACATGTTTAAAAAAATATTCAAACACAATATTCTTGTGTATTGAATTATGGACCTATTAAAGAAAGAAAGTCTTTTAATATTCAAAAGAAAAACGCAGGATAAGTTATACCCATTACTTGTTGCAAAAAAAACATCTAAAGGGGTACCTTATTGAAACCAAAGAGATTGGACCTTCAACGGTCAGTGATTAAGAAAGTATTTTGGAGGAAAAAATTTCTCAAAGTGATTTTAAAATGTTTCAAAATAAATGTCTCCCTAGTAAATACTTAACATTTCTGCCTGTTTTTATAAAGTATGAGTTATATAAGTATACTTTACGATTTTCATTAAAATAAGACTTGTCAGTTTAGAGAACACTGAAAGTGTGTTTCACAGCCGTAGTACGATCTAATCAGCACAGTTTATTTATAAAACGGCGCAAACAGATAAAACCTGCAGTTGGTCTGAAAATTATAACTAAAGGCGGTTATATCAGTACATGTGATTCAATTAGGGGCTGCAATTGAAATTCAAGCTATTGAACGAAAGTTAATTCACGATTTTGACGCAATAAAGTGAATACAAATGTCTGTATTGAAGAAGCAAGAGAAAAAATGTTATACTAGATAAATAATATAATTTAAGTTTTGGATATGAATTCCACAACAACTGACTCAATCTTTTCAGAACAAAAATTTAGAGAAAATCTGTTTTTGCGCCCAACGAAAGGCTGTACTCTTAAACACTGGAACATCCAAACAACACCATAAATACAACATGCATATAATATATGTTAACAAAAACTTATTAATAATTAAGAAATAAACGAAATTTACTTTTACAGTAATACTTAAGTTTTCATTGTGTTGAATGCCCGACTGTCGAAATTCCGCCGAGATAAGCAAACACAGATATACCGAATCACCTCTGTGAAACATCCGCACGAAAATGTTCTATGATAATAGATGTCAATGATTTATAAACAGAATACAAATTTTCCCATTTCTTGCATTCTTCCTAATGGTTCTTATTTTGTGCTAAATACTTATGCATGTTATAATAAAATTGAATTGAAAGATCATGAGATCACTTTAGAAACGGTTATTGTAAATATTTTTAGCAATTTATGGTTTTCTTACCTTTTTTATACAATATAAAATTAGAAAGACAACAGGAAACACCTACAGTGGGTGAGCCACACGCCAAAATGATCCAAGGAATTGTACAAGAAATAAAAACGAATAAAAGACAAAGTTACCATAAACAATGATAGGAACTAGGGACAGTCAGTTGCAGAGTAAAGCCGTTTTATGGGTAGCCAAACTCCCCTTTCTCTGTCCCTTTTCCTTAGTATAAAAAACGAAAAAAAAACCATTAAAGGTAGTTTATTGGGTTTTACTAAGTCCATGATAATGACCTTGAGACTGAAAACGGACAAAACATTTTTTTGAAAGATGGGTCAATTATGAAGCCTAATCTACTTGCAAAATGCTGTTGCACTAAGGAAGAAAAATCAAACTCAAAACTTCCATAAGGGCTTGGTCAAATATCATCATGCATTTCAGTAGACATCGGAAGTATGAGTGAGAGGCCAGTATGTGTGTTAAACGTCTCAATCCACTAGATCTCAAAGCCAATTGAACAGATAACATGTAGGTTTCGTTCATTTCAGTCGTCAAAAGTAGAACAAACGCGTTCGAATCGAACCAGTTGGGAAAAATAAACTCTGTATGATGGGGCTAGAGGAACGTCGCCGTCAAGAAAAGGGAAATTAGTAATACTAAAATCAAAATCATCCGTTCAAATGTAAAATTTTAGTTTTAATTTTATCAGGGTCAATGATAATAGCTATATCAATAAAACGGCAATACTTGGAATCGCTGTTAGCTTTATAAAGTTTCAGTTTGTCTTGATAAAGGATGTCGACATAATCTAAATACTGCGGATCGTTAATCATGTTAATAGTAAGAGTATCATCAATTTAAGTTTTTTTCCGATACTTGTCGTTTTTGTGTATAGTCTATGAAACTTAATCCTCTCTGCAATTCTTAAGCTTAAATCTAGGGCTAAGCGTACAATGTTGACCTGGACAAGCCTTATGTGCTGAATACGCTATTGGAGAAATATTGTCTTTGCTGGGCAATCAGGTCAAAACATACCTGACCATAAACGTTTTTGATAATCTTTGAAGAAAGGTAAAGCTTACTGCATTATACATGATTCTTTATTGTGTGGTAAGAAAGGCACATGGAGGAGGGGATGCAAATACAAATTTTTGTAGTCCCTCACCATTTCTATTTTCACATCCTTTCATTTATTTTTCTCCTTATTTTATTATTTCTTACTTGTTTATATATTTTTCATTTTACGAACTTTTTCTTGTCTAGATGTAATTGAAAAACTGTTCATGCAACGTAAACTCCAACTAATCAATCATTCAATGCAGTGGCCTGGTTTACAGCAGAGAAGACATTTATTATATTGATATAAAAAAAAACTTTCACCTTATTGGTCTCGATATTAATCATATTTCAAAACGTATGTATAGTTTCAAATTCGTATTGAATCTGTTTAAATTGGTATAGACCGTTACCTGCTTATCCATATACATCGAAATTGATATATTTATCTCATATTTTGTAGGAGGAAGAAATGAGAGTTATTTTGGTTGGAAGGAGGGGTTCAGGAAAAAGCGACTGGGAAACCATATTTTGCAAAGAAACATATTTGAAAGTGCTTTCTCACCAAACTCTGTAACTAAAACGAATGCAATAGGGGAATGTAAAACAGCCAATACCAGAATACGTATTGTTGACACACCAGGCTTTTTCAACACCGGGCTTCATCAAGATGAAGTGAAAACGAAAACTATTGAATCTTTACAACTTTCATGTCCTGGTCCTCATGTCTTTTTGTATGTTTGTTGCATCGGCAGGTATTCAGCTGAAGAAATCCATTCTTTAGACAATTTGAGTATATTTTCGGGCCGAATGTTTTCCGATATACTATTATGGTATTTGTTGGGAAAGAGAATTTACATAAAACTATTGAAGAATATATCGCCGAACTTCCCGCTACATTCAGAGATTTTTACATCAGAACTGAAAAACGAGTAGTAACATTTGACTCTACATTTGATTACTATGAAAATGAGCTGCAAACAAGAAAATTATTTCACATGGTCTCAAAATTGATGAAAACAAATAAACCTGACTACTACCAAATATCACGGTTCCAGAGTGTAAAACTTACAATAAGTGAGAGTATGAAGCAAATTGTTCGCTCTAAATTCTTTCGAAAATGGGTTGGTCCTGCCTTGCTTGCTATGTTGATGCTTGGTTTCTACCGATTTTTAATGACTTACCCCACATATCCGATTTCAATGCCTTACCAAAGAGAAAAGAATGGAGAAGTGAGGCATGATACAATGTTAAATGGAAAAGAAAAAACTGACACAGGATTTGATTATTATGAAGAAAAGAAGTAGACCATTGGCTAAGATCACTTTGCGTGCACCCCCTCCCCCACACTTATGATCCAGGCCGATTTTTGTCAGTCCTTTTATATGCCTATTCAAAATAAAAACATGTTAACACGAATTTAAGCTGCACAAATAGACAGTATAGGGCCACTTTTGTAGTACACGACACAAAGTTTTTGTATTTTAGATTATCTTTAATTTGATCTTTAAAGCTCAATTATTTTTACGAAGTACCGAAATTTGATACCAAATTGAAGCTTATCTGACTTACTTTACAATTAAAACAGGTTTGGCGACTTTAAGCCATTCTTTATGATCTGGGGATTCCCCTTCCCCTGAAGATGACGATATTTGAGCTGCCAAAACCTTTCAGAAAAATAAATTTCATCATTTGATTCAGTTTTTCTGCCTACTTTATCACTCGGCCACCCAGGGTCAATAAAATATTTGAAAAAATGGAAATTTTCGTAATTTTAAATATTTTCACAATTTCAACTTCCTCACTTTTGCATCTTATTAATTTGAATATATATCAAATAATTGCCAATGATATGTAATCAACAAATGGTGTGAAAAAGCTTTAGATTTAGACTTTTTGTAGGATCAGAAATGTTAAAATAAGCACCCTCCCGCTTAAAATTAAGAGGAAATTTAAAATCTTTCGCCTCTAAATGATAAAAAGATAATATCTTATGCAAATTATTGTGTGTATTTCACTTTATCGGTATTTTTTATGAATTTTGATCTACAGAGGCTGATATTTTCAGTATCATCGAACTGGATACTATCAGGAAAATACCAGTTCACTGTGAAGGAGTCACTTGCGGGTTGCTTTGCTGACGTCATGTTTTGACACCATTTTTTGTTTTCATACACGCAATACATTGGATGAAGAATGCATATAAATTATTGCAATAAACAATAAATTGAACAGTCAGCTTATTTCCATTTATTATACTGTTCTGTTAATCATTTTTGTGAATAACCGATAAAAGAAATATACATTTGTAGGACATTTTTTTTTTTTTTTGATACGGACTTTTTCGGCGTAACGCATCAAGCTCGCCCTAACGAACTCACTTATAACTGACCGTGATAAAGTCCGTATCAAAAACAAAATGTGCTGTATTCCATATATAGCTGACATGCAGAAGACCATTTAAGAATTTTTAAGCTTTTTAAGGGGTCTTTCTTTGACCCTACTGCTCGAAATTTATGAAAAATGGGAATTTTCCGTTAATTTTTTTTTTAGCTTTATTGTTGTTTTGACATCGAGATGTAAAAACTTCACGAATTTGATATATATATATATATATATAACGAAAAAGTGTTGATAAAATATCGTTTCATTCTATCTAAGCTAGTAGAAAGTATGCTTTTCAACATCTTAGACTAACTTAAATCTCATAAATGCAAAAAATTTTTACCCCTCCCCAAAATTGCTTTTTTGGCTTGAAAAACTTAAGGGAGTTGGAGTGTCAGATTTCAGAATCATTCGATACCCTCTGATTTCATCCATTTAAACAGGGAAAAAAGTTAACTTCTTACTTTGAATTTTTATTAATTTATTTTTATTT